>JASANG010002066.1:0-131360 GCA_030248215.1 Enoplolaimus lenunculus
AACAACATAAGCTAAGAAATCGGGTTTGTTTCGAATTACCAGTTTCACCCTGGGTTTAATTGAGTAATTCATTCAAAATACAAAATACTTATGAACCTAAAATTCAAACAGCGTTCAACCAAGTCAGGGGCATCATAAAGGTTGCGCTACACTTTCAGAGCCACAGAAGACCGCACCGTGAGCATATAGCGTCCGGATGCCCACGGATTTCGGCTCAGAAATATCGGCCAATGTATAGAACAGGGCCGTAACGGTAGTAGTATACGCATATTCCTAAGCCAAAGCTTAAGCCTAAGCCTACGCGGAAAAATGTGTTTGTACCAATAGCCCATGCCTAAGCCTAAACAAAGAAATTAGTCTAAAGCTTACGCTTACTCTATTGCAGCCCTACAGAAACACGTTCCACCCCTGATCTTTGCATGGCCGGAAATATTGATCGCCAAATATGCAGATACCTGTAGAAACGTTACAAGCAACGTGCGACTTGCTAAAGGATTAATTACAAAACCTTTTCATCGTTTAATGGCAAATCTGACTACTTATCAATGACGGTAATTAACTTTTGTGTGAGACACAATCAGTTTGTGTACCTTATGTACGAAGTGTTAATCAGCTGTCCGTGTAGATGATAATTTGAAAATTTTCCGCGAGTTGCACTTGTAGAAGTTTGTATATTTCAGGTGAAAAGTTGAAGAAATGTGCGGTTTGTACATTTAAAATATTACATTTTTGATATTTAACAAAATGTTTTTTTCTCACATTCAACAAATATGCTTAGGATGCTGTACTTAAATAACATTTCTGTTATATACAGAAAATCATTGCATTAAAAAAGTATTTGAAAAAATAAAATGAAAATCCATTGGACTAAAGGAAGTACTAATTAAAGATGAGCACCGCATATCCAGATATGCGTAAGTATATCCGGATATGAAAGATATCCGGATATTTATCTGAATTGAAACGTATCCGGATATCCGGATAAGATATCGGGATATGAAAAAATAGCTGATGCCTATGAATAGTACTAACAATCATTTTTCTTTGAGAAAAATTGTTTTAAATTTGAGAAAAACATCGAGTTTTCTCGATAACAATACTTTTCTGAATGAATGCAGACATCCGTTTTTTTGTGCAGAAGTGAAATTATTTGCCCAATGTTTACTGCAACAATTGAAATATTTCAAAACCTACAGTGTAGCGATGCTTGGAACACGTTGCTTGGATGCTGAATAAAATTGATAGCATTAATAAACCCTATAATATACAACTCAATTTCGGATCAAGCAAACGGTTGCTTGCTAGTCAGACGTTTTTGGGGAAAAATTGGTCAACTGCCCCCCCCCCCCTATTTTTAATTTTTCAGTTTTGTGCCGATTTACAAATTAACTTAAATCAGTAGCGCTCTGCGTTAGAACATTTCAAAAATTTCAGGTTTGGTGCTTTTTATAGTCCGCCTATGACAGCAAGAACAGTCGTCGACACATTTCAACAGAGTTCAGCTTCGCTGTGGACGCCTTCACTTTTCGAACCGACGTGTTCAAGTTCAAGAACATTGTAACAAGTTGTGCCATAAGATTTTGGGCCCATGTAAAGATCAGGGGCGCAACGTTTTTCTGTGGGACAGTTATAGAATAAGTTTAAGCTTTAGACTAATTATTTTTGCTTGGCTTAGGCTTAAGCTTAGGCTTACGTTTAGGAATAAACTCATTCTTACGCTTAGGCTAGGCTTAGGCTTAGGTTTAGGAATAAGCTTATAATACAGTTCCTCCTCTGTTCTTTACAATGGCCAAATTTTGAATGATTTTCAGCGTTCAACAGAAATTGGTTCCCAGCAAATAATGAAAGTATTGCGGTTCCAATAATCGATTATTTCTTTTTATTTGTCAATTTTTTAAAAAAAAATTGCTGAAAACAGATAATTTGATCGCGACGTCAAGCTTCTTCAGCTGTAAAAATCGTTTTTGGCTAAAAATTACCCAATTTATTACTTATTCGTTTACGTTTTGATGCGATTTGTTGCGTTTCCGCCAAATACTTTTCCTGTATTTCTCAGAAACAACGAGGAACATTTGGTGTCAGGATGTCTGTTTCTTCATGTACCCTAAAATCCTCAACACCACGTTTGTGCCGCATGTTCATCAATTTACAATATTCGCTCAGTTTCCACGCCAGTAGCCAGCTCACTTGCTAAGGGGGGGCTAAAAATTTTCAAGAGACGAATACAAGGGTTTTGGCTTACTTAGAAGCAAGGATAAAAATTTTCAGGGGGAGACTAAACACATCTAGGGAGGGGCTAAGGCCACCTGGCAAAGGCCACCTGGCATGCTCCCGATCGCTACGGGCCCGTCTTCGTCAGAAATTTCTGGATCTGCCACTGGCTATATATTTCTTCAACTTGATACATTCACTAGGTTGGTAATTTTTTGCTTGTAGCTACTTAGTTTACAAGCTTAATTTTAGCTTTGTATAAAACGCAAACTGACGTTATAAGCATTGTGACTTTCGCAACAAAGTTTCATATGAACCATATAAATGTGTAGCGAACTTTTGCTGTACAGTTCCAGTTTTAGGTTTCCTGTAACCAATACAACACAGACACGCCGCCGCCTTGAGGGATTTCTCTGTCTAAACAACTGTCTCCAATCTTAACTGTTTTTCCAACGTTTTCACATTAAACCGTTCGCTTTGCCATGTGCAAGGTCCCTTGGGGCACAACTGTGTATAATAAAGCGAATATGAGTTAAAAAATTAATTTTCAGCTTTCTCTTTCCCCACTATATATTATATGTATAAATATATGTATATATATATGTATATACATATATACATATATCTATATGCGTATATAGCTTAATATTGGTCAAGTGTTAACCGGAAGTACGGGCGCCGCCACAAAATAGGATTGGTGTGTGCCAGTGAAGTTCAATGGATAAAACTTCAAACAGCGGAGTAAATTACAAACTCTATTTACCACTACTCTGTCTGATGTTCGACTCTTGGTTGTCTCAGTTAGATTTTTAGATTTATTGCGTAGAATTTTGTTCACAGGCGTTTATAATGAGAAAACGAAAGTTTTCAAGCCCATTTCGATTGAAATTTTGGATGCTGGCCGTAGCCAGCTCACCTTGTAGGGGGCTTGAAAATTTTCTAGGGCATTCAAGGGTTTTCAACGAGTTACAAGCAAGGCTGAAAATTATCTAAAGGGGCAAATTATTTTCAGGGGGCTGAGCCCCCTGCCTCCCACTGGATACGAGCCCGTGTGGACGTGACATTATACAGAAAGTCTTGAATCAAAATGCATAGACTACACAGTTGCAAAATGTTCTCAAGAACGAATGAATTTTTGCACCTGTAAACGCTTTCGGCTCGTGTAAAGATCGAGGGCGGAACGTTTTCCATGCATGACTGCAATAGCTTAAGCTTACGCTTTAGACAAATTTTTTTGCTTAGGCTTAGGCTTAGATATAAACTGGTTCTTACGTGTAGGCTAGGTTTTAGGCTTAGGAATATGCTTTACTGTTACAGTGCGGTTCTATACGGTAGTCACATTTTCAAAACTCAATTTAAAGACCATGCGGTTCGTATTGATTTTAACACCAGCATACCTTACATTTAAAAATCTGCTAAACATTTCAGTAATCCTTAATTTTAGTTCAATTAGTTGTAAGTTCGCATTTTACGCTTCAGCCAACGCTTTTACCCATATTAGGCTAAGAGTTATCCCGATTTAGTCAAAGCTAAGCTTGTTCTATGCTTTAAAATTTTATTATTACCGGCTTAAATCAAAGTTAAACCTTGTTCCATGCTTAAGAATTTTGTTCCTTTAATAGTAGTCTGGCTGTAAATTCGAAGCTTTTTGCGCTGCTTCCCCATTGGCTGATATAAAAAAAATGCAAATTCTGCGTGTAAATTGCAGCTGCAAGTTCTCGCAGCAAAAACTTGCACGTGTGAATGCGGCTTTTGCAGTTTCTTTGCCATTACAAGGAGTAGAAAACGTAGCAGTTAAAATAAATATGAAATAATTGCAACGCTTTAGCTTTTTCGCATGCCTAAAACACAGCGTGACAGTCTGGAGAAGTTTTTTAAGCTGCCGCTTGTAGCAAGACTGTGTGAATTTAACAATGAACAACAAAAGTTTACCTTCTTGAAATAAGACGATTGTAAAACAACCACTGTTTTGATTTCTTAGGTTTATTACGGACGTACATTCTCAAATGTGTATAGCACCTTATCACCAGCTAGCGATGTGTTTTTAATTGGCTAATTCCTGAACTTCTGAATCTCGAAATTGACACAGAAGAAAGACCAATAAATGTGAAAAAGGTGCTGAATATTGAACCTCACTCTTCACTGGTGGGAAAATTAAGACTTTAACTGATAATAGGTTCTACATACATTTAAGAATACGCTCAAGATTTCGGAAGTTGTGAATTTTGCGCTAAAATGAATATTAGAAATTTGAATTGTCATGTAAATATGAGCTCTGTAACATCAACGGTAGCGCTGATAATTAAATCTTCACACAGACGTTGAGAAACGTATAAGCTTTAACGCGGTTACATTTTGAAGCGCGAGAATTTGAAAAAATCAACTGTTTTGACATATTACAATCTAAATTTTAAAATATTCCAAATAAAGTTTTCTGTTTGACAAGAAGTAAAAACAAATTCTAAAAATAGCCAAAGGAACTTTGCTTACATGACACAAGTTTGCTTGTACATAGAGCTTTTTAATCGTCAAATTTTTGATTAATTTCTCTGTTTCCAATTTCGTTTCCGGTTGCATTTGTCAGTATCCGGTTCCGGTTCTGTTTTATTGTCAGTATTCGGTTCTGTTTCGATTATTTTTTAACTATATATTTGTTTTTACACCTTGTGGTAAAAACACAGAAACAAAATGAGTTATGGTATCTGCGGATGAAAAAAAGCTCTCATAGATATCGCAGCCAATGTTAGTTTTAGGGGAGTAACAGTAGATTAAGTAGACTAAGCGTATTCCTAAGCCTTTAGCCTAAGGCTAAGCGTCACAAAAGCGTATTCTTAAGCCTAAGCCTAAGCAAAAAATAGTAACATGGACCGATATCGCAAGGAAAACCATTCGAGGAGGATTTTTGAACGAATTCTAACACAGAGTGAAACATTTTCATTAAAGTTGCACGAGATTATCGTCTGTCAGTGACAGTGCACATAGTGTCGTGAAAATGCAAATTCAAAATTAAACAAAATTTATACTGTTTCAAAACATTTTTCTATTCTTCAAAAATTAAACCGCTTATTTATTTCAAATTCAGATCCGCTTTGATATTCAGGCGTTCAGACAGCGTAACGTTTCAGGTTTGCTTACATGCTCACATGACTGTTTAAAACAAAAATTGTAACAAATCACTGCTGGATCAGCCACCCGTCCATACCGCACCATTTGGGGGGAAAGACGGGCCCGCACCCTAACAAGATTTTAAACAAAAAAATTAAAAAATATCTTGATCATTGCATGTGGACCCGACGTCAGAATTGTGAAGGGTTCACCCAATAGCCTGCCATAACACTGCTACTAATACTCTGATATTTCGGTGCTGGCTAGTGGCATAGAACCAAAAAATGAAAAATTTTCAAACTTTAAAGCCGATAAAAGTGTGATTTTGCAGACCGGATGGACGTAGTCAGCATTTTATTTCAGGATACGATGACATCTGAAAGATTTTTTGTAAGGAAGCGAGAAAACGATGTGATCTATGAAAGTTGTTCTAAAGCCAGCAAAGAAGCCTTTTTCAAGTTTTTTTATGAAATTTTGAAGAGATATTCCTCAAATTCCTTCCTGTAGGTATACGCCCCATCAGAACTGGACTGGAAGTAAGAATCGGTCAGTACATTTTGGTTGATATAAACCCCCAAATCACTGACCATGCGCAGCATTAACCAGCTGTCTGCCGAACGCAGTGGCGGATCCAAAAATATTCCAAAGGAAGCACATTATATATTCCAGGAAAAAGGCCGGTCAACGAATCAAGCTAGATGCCAACTGCAATATTAGTACTAAATCTTAATACAAACTTTTGGTTTTGATCCCTGTTGGGGGCGAGGGGAATACGTTTGGTTTTCATTTCTTCCTTGGAATCCGCTAGCGGCCGTACCAGAAGTTTTGCAAATTGAATTTTATGATAGAAAATTAAGCATTAATTAACTAATTACTAATTGCTTACAATTTATCGGCAGATGTCCTGATTATAATGTGACCTTTTTAAAGATTGTAAGTGTTGCACATCCTTACTACGAGTTCTTTCAGTCCAGCCACGCAATTTTTGAAGCCGGAATTATTTGTTTTGAATATTAAATCGCTACGCAAGCAAAATAACATACCTCAGGGTATTTTTATAACCAATCGTTTATTTGTCATGGTGTAAAAGTATTTTAACGGGTGGAGATGCAAAAATGTTACCAAATTTTTCGATCCGACAAAATTCTGAGGACCATTTTCTTATTCTGCCGCTGCCAAATTAACCATAAGGCAGACAAGCAGAATCCATGGACAGGTTTTGTGTGGCCAAAAAATGTTTTAATCATCGCAAATGTAAAAAATTTACCGCAGCCTAAATGGCAACATTTTTTGTGAACTGCTTGGATAATCGGCATTTAGCAAGAGTGTGCAACTGGGCATATTCTGTATAGAAAAGAATGTACCCTTCATGCGCTGCGTTTTTGGCCACCCCTTTTAATTGGACGGGGGTACAACCGGTGTGAACCATGACACTTTATGCATGCGGCGTCAAACGTGCTCCCCTTAAAGTTTAATTTAGGGATGTTTATGTGATAGCGACCCTTATCTGAACAAGTGGGGTTCGCCAAAAAGGCAACGCCCGGTGGTACATTTTGTCCCACACAATTTCGGTAGCTACACACTCTTGTTGGAGTGATCACCCACTCTTGGTAAAAGTAAACTACCTCTACCTGGCTAATTTTTGTTTACTTGATTTTATGCTTGAAATTGGACTTGCATTATCTTTATATTCGAAACATCAATATTGTGAATTTTGTTTACATTTAATTTATCTTTTTGTTTTTTTTCGAATTTTCAACGTTGGTCAATAATTAATGTTGAAATTTTAGTTTCTTCAGAGATTGGTAACAAAACGTAGGCCTTCTAATTATATTACGGTGCAAAAACGACATATATACCACAGTTTCTGTGGTTTGTTAATTTAAATAAATACGTTTGTTTTGAATAATTTTGTTTGAAATACGAGCGTTGAACTTGAACCGCCATCTTGGACTCTGTGTTGATATTTAGTAAAATCATATCATCGGACGAGTGTTTTTGAGAGTATACCAATACCGGTCAATGTAAAAATCATGGGCGGAACGTTTTTGTCTGCGGGACTGTAATTGAGTAAGCTTAAGCTTTAGACTAATTTTTGCTTAGGCTTAGGCTTAGGCTTAAACTTAAGTGTAAGCTAATTCTTAAGCTTAGATTTCACACTTAGGCTCACGCTTAGGCCTAAGAATATGCTTATACTACTCTTCCGTCCCTGTTCTATACATTGACACCAACAGCGATACTCGTAAATAGACTCCTATTATGTAACACTTATGAACATCGAGCGTAGCTTATGCGTGGACCATATGCGCTATAGGACTGCGATTTATTAACGATAGCAGAACGGCAAACAACTGTCAATTCGAACTAAAAATTGCATTCCTAATTTGTTTGCCAGATTTTTATTCGAACCCAACCGACAGGTTCATTATCTGGAAATATTTTTCAAGCAAAATCATATAAACTATATTAGCCTAAAATGCTTCGGTTAAAAACGGTCTTCGGGTTTTGGTTTTTAGTGCGAAACTTACAGGAAATTCTGGCATTACTATACTCACTGAACCATTTAAAAGTAAATTTTAAATTGTTCAAAATTGGCTGTATTTAACTTGAACCTATAAAATGAAGGTACTTGTGCTTTCTTCATATACTTTTTCAATAAAATTTAGGAACTGGTTGAAATAAGTTTTTACATTTCTGGTTTTAGGCGAAATTATATTTCGGCACTCATCTTTAATATATTCATTATTCGGTTTTTCTTTCTCAGTATTATAAGCATATTGCTAGGCTTAAGCCTAAGCCTAAACCTACGCCAACCATTAAAATTAGTCTAAAGCTTAAGCTTACTTTTTTTGTAGTCTCACAGAAAAACGTTCCATGCCTGATCTTTGCATGCGCCCTGTATTACATTAATATGGTTCTGCTCTTTGTAAAATAGCTGTATGCGAAATTCCCCATAAACAGTCGAACAAGTAATAAAATAAGGTCAAAAACACTTGCAAAGGCATGCGTTAATTTTGACATCAAATTTAATTGTTGCCCTAAACCTTTTATCATCATTGTATTAATTTATCAATAGTCCCAAAACTGAAAGTTGAACCCGCTAGCCTACTTTCATTGACTACAGCCGAAACCATGAAAAATTTAACTATGCATGGTTTGTAAGCTCAACAAACTCCAGGGTTTACGAAAGCCTGACGGTTTATATCTGTGTCACAAAATATTTTGGCACCAGAGGCTTTGGGAATTTTACAAACAGAAGCTGAATCCACGACCGTAGTCTGGAGTTCATTGGAGGACGGTAGAACAAGATTTGACCGAAAATTTTCGTTGACCTGTATGATCCAGAGAGTTTTTCTATCACCTGCTAAAAGTGCTTTGTGTTTACTCTTCAGAAACTGTCCCTTTGTATACTACCCGAACCGAATGACCCGCATTTGATTCAAAGAACTAAACAGAACGTAATTCCTTGTTTACGTAATAAAACCATAAGCTATTATTAACAGTATATTTTGGAAGTTAAATATAGTTAATGCTGACAGCTTCCTTTTGTTTTCTTAGCTTCCCTTAATACCGCACACTAACACATCTAAGGCCAACCTTGGCCATGGTCTTCTAGCAGGGATCAGAACTGATGTTTTGTATAAAGCAGGGTTTCAACAGGAACTAAATTTTGCCGGAACAGGAACAGGAACAGGAATTGAATCTCTTTGCAGGAACCGGAACAGGAACAGGAACCGGAATTTGAAAAAAATTTCGTCACCGAATTACTGTTGGACTTTTTAGAAAACTTGGCAAACAATTGCTCAGCGAAATTTCAGCTATTTCATCATAAAATTTTACGAAAACCCGCCAGAGACAGTTTATTAACAAATGAACTAATTGCAAAAATACTCGCTTCGAAATAAACAAATTTTTAAAGAGAAAGTTTCCAGTATTTAAATGATTGTGAACAAATTTCCACGAAACCGAAAAATTCCGGTTCTGCATCTTTGAAAGCAGGAACAGGAACAGGAATTAAATTTTTTCAGGAACTCCGGCCGGAACAGGAATTCCGGTTGAACCCTGGTAGAAAGATTTGCTTATTGCGTTTGGCTTCTTGCTCGCTTCACACCATAGCTTTTTTACTGTGATGTTGCGCTACCACCATCAGAAATGTTTAGAACCGAGATTGATATTGATAGAGCAAAGTTTTTAAGATCTATAAATGGAGACCTAATTTTATGTTTAGTATAAGAATAAACAGTACACTGCAAAAAAATGGCGAGTCAAATTGAGTCTCTCCGAAACAGGCTCTACGAGACTACACAAACTGTGTCAAATTCGCCTCCGCCAGAGTTAAACGTTATACTCAGTAAGTCAAATTTGACTCTGACGAAGTCGAATTTGACTCAATTTGTGTAGTCCCGTGGAGCCTATTTCAGAGGAAGCCAATTTTACGCACCATTTTTTGCAGTGTATTTTTAGTATTCTGATCTCTTGAAGACCAGAATTTATTATAATTTACAAAAATTAATGTTGAATTTTTAGTTTCTTCAGAGATGGTTAAAAACGCAGGCCTTCAAATTATAGTAAATTTTGAACCAGTGAATTTCGAGGCTTGAACTTCAGATCGTTTTTTCCGCATATGACTTGCTTTACTCCTGTATTAATTTTGAGTTAAAAAACTGCGGTAGTTAGTGAGTTTGAAAATCTATTTACTAACTGCTGATAGTTACTATACAAATTTTAGAATATGGGCACTGTTTTATGCAGTTTGTTGTTTATCACTTAAAAGTGTCTGATTTTGCGTATGACTGGTATTGAAAAAATGAGAAATTTTACTTCTTGTTATTTCGACGATTTGTTTGCAAATTTGGCTAATTTTACGAAGGAATGAAAACATTTTTCAATTCGTTGAAAATACATATGCCGTGGAATGAAGTTTATCTTTTTTAAGCTCAATTAACGGCTGTATATATTTCGTCAATTCCCGGAAGCAGTATCTTAAAATGTCCTGTCCTGTTCCGGTATGTTGGACGCTTGTAGAATTTTCACATATTGATGATAATTTTTTTGAATTTTTTTAAATTTCGTTTTATAATACTTTTTCGATTAAGGCATTTTGATCCATATGCATTTCCGCTATGTTTGACAACCGTCGAAGATGAGCGCGGATCTCGAGGCTGCCAAAATTAGCTTGAACCGAAGTCGCAAACGCAAATGCCGCATGATAGGGCGTCTTAGATATTGGAAATTTTAACTGTAAATTGAAAACTAAGATTAGCTTTGACGAAAGCTGACACATATTAGTCAAAGTGGTTGCAATATTTGCAGCGTAAATTCGGACACTAAAAGACGAACAGGTATACATTTCTTTTATTTGATACAACGCAATAAATAATAAACTTGAAATGAATGATATATCAATCGGTGTCGCAAACAATTTGTGATGCGGCAACTCGACGACCGACAACTGAAAATCTAAAATATCGTCGAATCGACAGTTTTTAGCCAACTTTAAGCTTGTGTTTAGGCTTAGGATTACGCTTATGATTAATACTCAGACTTGATGCAATTTTGGACAACAATTTTCCGAACGGCGAACTGGCGTTTGATTTTTTTCTATTCGTTGATTCTAATTGAACGAGCAATTGCTTTACTTTTTTGCCACGTCATGATTTCTTATGGCGTCAATCGCATATGTTATAATATTTGTTTTAGCTGTTATATTCAGTGATTTTTTAAACTGAAAATAGTCTGTGTCCGCCGTTGTTTTGAACAAATCCAAAACAGCGTCATGTGTTTGAAAAGGTTCAAAGGCTTCAGCAAACTGTTTAAATTTGTACTTTGCATACTTTTACGCCGAAAAACACCGCAATGTCACATGATTCTGATGTTATTTTGCTTCAGTGCGACAAAGGTGGGTTGACCTTTTGCGGTTTATATAATTTTAGATATGCCAGATTATCATACTATATTAGTTTGGTCCATTTTAATTAATTATATTTTCAGTATATTATCTAAACCGGCCCATGTAAACATCATGGGCGGAACGTTTTTCTGCTGTACTGCAATAGAGTAAGCTTAAGCTTTATACTACTGTTTTGCTTAGGCTTAGGCTTTAGGCATAGAAATATGTTTATACTACTGTTGCAGCCCTGTTCGATACATTGGTCCCGAAACCCAGGTCGATTATAAACCTGAAAATATTAAACGATTGCAATTACTGTCTTTGAGGATTATTTAGATTTCGGAAGAAAACCATACGAATTTCACTTTACTAAATTGTCTATTTACAGGTAGGTAGCAAGAGGTTAATCTGCTAGGAAGCAAAGCAAACTATTTTACAAGGGTCTTGCGGTTGAAATAACAAGGTGACAAGTGGTGCTTGAACTTTTCTGGGATGCGGGCATAAATTTTACCAGGGTGATAGAGGTCCCTTGCCTCTCCCCTGCGAAAGCCCCGAGTATAAGGTGATATGGCTGAAAAACACTATTAGTTTCAATCTGAGGCCCCAAGTATACATCAGGGCTGTAACAATAGTATAAGCATATTCCGAAGCCTCAGTCTAAATTATAAGCCTAAGCTTCAACAGATAGGACAGACTATACATAAGCGTAAGCAGAAGCCTAAGCCTACACCGAAGCAAAAATTAGTTGAACTTTATGATGCTTTAAGAATTGTTTTGGTTTGAAATGTAAAGTTTGGCAAAAGTCAGTTTGGTGAATTGCCTGCCTATTTAATAATTTGCTGTGATGGTCTATATTGTTTCTTTATTCTATTTTCTAATAGCTCTATTGTTGACACAAGTACGTATTTTTATTCTTGTCATGCCTTTAGCTAAAACTTTAGCAGAAGGTTAGACTTTTAGCTAAGCTTAAACTTTAACGTGTTATTATTGTAGATTAACATTTAATACGTAAATAGCGTTCAGAAAATGGAACACTTTTAAATTATTAAACTGTTCGATATTTAATATATTAGACACGGTGTAATAAAGTGGAACAGCATTATACCGGTATCGAAATCGAAATCGGAACCGCAAATTTATATCGGAATCGTAATCGGAATCGGAACTAGAAATTTTTGACTGTACCGATAATTTGTGTCGACAAATATATTGGTTTGGTTGTATGTTGGCTGGCAACATTTTTCAAAAACGTCGCATGAACAAATTGGCGATGATTTTTTGGTTCTGTATAACTAAACAATCAATTATTGATAATTTGATTCATCGAAAGCAGTTTAATAGATGAATAATGCCAAACTTTTTATGCAACAAACCACAACAAGTAGCATTAAAATTAAATTTTCAAAATTCCCATTCCGATTGATTGTGCAACCGTAATCAGAATCGGAATTCCGGTTGCACCTTGAATTATTAGGTATATATGTGAGCTGTACCTACGTGTTTAGAGTGTTTACGATACAATTGTGTGTTGCGGTCATAGGGTATAGCATAGGTAATGTAAATATTATTGTGATTAAATTTTCGACTCTTGTAAATTAGTTAGCTACTCCGTAATTAGGGTTTAAGTTTGTAACATTGAGCCCGACGATTGGAAGAACGTAAAGGTGGGTCAAAATATACATCTGTGCTTTTATTAGCTTCGAACATTTAACTCAACGGATTAAAAAAGTAAGTATGTCTGAGCTTCGCTCAATACATGTAACTTCCATTATGACTGCTAATATTGCACACCCATACTTGCAGTGTTTAATCTGCCCTATTGTTTTACTACATATAGGTTGCTAATTTTTCATTTTGAAATTGAAAATTTTATTCGAAGTTAACATTGGTTCCAAACTCCACGCTTAACTGGTTATTGAGTACCATACATTTAGTCCAGTGTTAAACTAAACGTTTCAAATTTGGGCCCATGTAAACATCAGGGGCGGAACGTTTTTCTGTGGAACTGCAAAAAAGTACGCTCAAGCTTTGGACTAATTCATTCGCTTAGGCTATTGAAACAAGGCAAATAAACGTTTAACTCAACGGACAGTTGTTGCAGTACCGGATATAGTTCAGTAACAAATGGTGGCGGAGCGTGGGTTCAAAATAAGGAGAGGCCAAATAAATATCAGCCCCCTCTGATTCGGGTCACTACAGTAGGTTTACGTTCAGATATTAGGTGATTACTACACCTTGGCGTTGCCGTAGACTTAGGTTTCGGCTTAGGAATACGCTTATACTATCGTTATGGCCGGACCTGTTCTATACATTGGCGCAAACATCATCTGGACGAAAGACTATCAGCATTGACACGGTCACATTAAAGTTGTTTTAGGAAACGAGTGATTAAAAATTCGCCAGTTCCCGGCTGCCTCATAAATAGCAGCAGACGCTCACAGACATAGACTGAGTCTTTAGGGGAAAGTGATATATAATGTAGAAAACAAGCAAGAAGCGTGAACGAACATATACTGTTTGTAAGCCGAATGGCGTATCGAAATATTTGGATGGATCACGGGGGGACGTAGCTAAAAAACCAACAACGGGTTGTTAAGTAAAATTGGCGAATTGTTAGCGATGGTTCAATGACGCAGTGACTCGACTTGACGTGTATGAGTACGAATTGGGTAGGCCGTGGAACGTCTGCGCCATATCTTGGTCCGTCACTTTGCGCGTCAGCAAGGGCCTTCTCAGTTGGGATTAGCAGGGAACCGTTTTTGAAGTTTGTCCAGGATTCTTGGGAACGTTTTTAGTTGGTTACACAAAAACCCATTTGGAAATTGTTTTTCACAAATTTAACCCCTTTTCTAAAATCCTGGATTTGGTGACGACTCAAAATTAGCGCTAGTTGGTCGTTGATAGTAATTGTGCATTTTTTGACGAGACATAAACCGTTTGTGGTGACATTTAATATATAAAATGTTCATTCTTTATTTAACGACGACGACAACAACAACAAGAACAACAAGAACAACAAGGACAACAACAACAACAACAACAACAACAACAACAACAACAACAAAACAATAATAATAACAATAATAATAACAACAATAAAAATAACGATAACAACAACAACAACAACACCACCAACAACAACAATAACAATAATAATAATGATAATAATAATAATAATAATAACAATAATAACAATAATAATAATGATAACAACAACAACAAAACAATAATATTCTACAACCTGTATGACCGTTGTTTGGAGTAACTAATATAAAAAATTGAGGCACTTGAGGCGCCGCAAGATGATCCAGCATGGCCGCCCCAAATATTGTTTTGTCAGACACGGTATTTCTTCAGCAGTTTTAATTTAATTCCAAATCGTGAAAAAATCGTAACCCTCGTACAAATTTGTACAACCGTCCTGCACCCCATTAATAGAGTTACTGTTCTATTTTTGCGAAGAATAGCGCTCGCGTAGACAAGGACTAGTTTAGAGAAATTTTAAGGAGCTCATGGGACTGCAATCTTCAAAAGCAACCGACCGCACTTTGGTCCGGTAGATTCTTTAAAATTAATTAGGGGATCTTAATGCCCGGCTAGAATACCCCTTCTAAAATTTCTGGAACGGTAAATGGATACGTTTCCTGGTTTCAGAATTACATTTTTGTGGTTTACAATACTTATGCTGGATTCGTTCCCAAAACACTTCGGGAGTAAACACTTCTAAAACACATATAAGATTACAACCCCGGCTTGAGCATACGCAACTCTTTATTTGCGATATCCCTTATGATGGCTCGAAAGTAGCTACAGAGTCGAGTTATGCTACTCACGTTTTTTTCGTTCCCACCCCTGGCTCGTAATGAGATTTTACTTTTAGTCTAACCGTCACCACCGGATCCGTAATTGTCACCCAATTCTATAAGAATCAAATACATCAACCTTAAATTTGTGCTTTCTAGCTAGGATATCTGATGTTGCAATTTAAACGCCTCAATGGATAGCATGCTAGGCGACAGAGTACAGCACAGACTGTGCAGCTCCCAATAATACATGAACTAAGATCGATTTGTAGAATTTATCAATTTCAATCAGCTGCGCTGTCTCCTGGAACTCTTAGATCTTAAATTTGAAACCATCGAAATCAATGTCCACGGGATACTACAGCCAGGAGTAAAACATTTTAGAACCCTCAAATAAGTACCACGCTACCGTTCCAAAAATTCATATATGCTGGTGGTAGCCAATGTATAGAACAGCGCTGTAACAGTAGTATAAATATATTCCTAAGCCTAAAAGCTTATAAGCTTAAACCTAAAACTAAGCGTAAGAACGAGCTTATACCTAAGCTTATGCATATGTGCCTGAGAAAAATAATAGTCTATCAAAGCTTAACCTTACCTTATTGCAGTTCCACCCTTGATCTTTACATGGGCCTTGGTAGACTACACTGTAAATTTCAGTGAGTTGATTTTAACTCAGAACGAGTTGAATCCAGTTTGAGTTAGGACTATCAGAACTCAGCATTTTGAGTTGATTCAATTCAATATAAGTTAATTAATCAACGAACCCAGTGTCATCTCAAATCAGAGCGAGAACTAATTCAGCCGAGAGTGAGTTAAGTTTACTGATATTAATGCACAAATAACCAACTCGCAAGCTGAATTGATTAATCAACTCAATTTAATACAGTGTAAAAACTCGGCAGTTTCGGCGTGCCTCAAATATCAAATTGTAACATAATTCTAGGAAACCGGAATTAAACATTATATATATATTCAACGGTTTTTAACACAATATCCATTAAAACAATACGGCAACCTTTCAAAACATTAAATTTCCGTTTACAAATTTATTTTCTATTCAAAAATATAAACCATTAACAGGCGGCGTTGGTCTTTTGTTTAGAGATATAGGTATTGTCTGAAACGCGCATTGGTACCAACAAAAGGTTTCAATTTTCAATTTTCGTTTGTATGAGCATTTTAATGCAACATTTTTTATTTTTAAAATATAAACAACCAGCTACTTCAAGGAAGTCATTATTTTTAACCAAGAGTCGATGATGCATAATTCAACAAGAGTATTCAACTGGACACTTTCTGTGCACGAAAGAATGTACCCGGTACGCGTTGCATTTTTTCTCTCTCCTCCTGATTTAAGGGGAGTTGTAGAAACCTTGAACGCAGACAAATACTATTACGATGCACCGGGTAAAACGAACATTGTCTGTTTATATTATTGACTCAAGTTTAGCTGTGTCCTGTATACAGTTATCCCCCTAAATAAGTTAGGGTGTGAGCAAAACGCAACGCTCGATGGTACTTTTCATGTCTCCCTATTTTAAGAAGTTATACACTCTTGTTCGAGTCATCATGGACTCTTGCCGAATCGAAATCCTGGTTACATTTTTTACTGTATTCACCAAAACACGAGAATAAGGAACAGTAGTCTACGCCTCTTGCAACTTCCACAATAACATGCGTACACAAGGTTACTTTTTTTGGCTTCAATATCCTGGACACTGATGCCAAAAAACTTCCGCGTCCTGAACACTGAAACTTTTTTGGCTTTAGTGTCCCGGATTCTGATGTCCAACAAAGCTTCAGGGTTCCGGACACTGAGGCCAAAAAACTTCAGTATCCTGGATACTGATGCTTTTTGGCTTCGGCGTCCCGTACACTGAAGCTTTTTGGCTTCAATTTCCCTCATACTGAAGCCAAAAAAGGTTCAGTGTCCAGGATACTGAAGCTTTTTGGCTTCAGCGTCAAGGATACTGAAGCTTTTTTTGGCTTCAGTGTCCATGACACTACCCCCTCAAAAGTCACCTGGCGTACGCGTGTTATTGCGGAAGTTGCATAACAGAGTCCCGAACAAGTATATAAGTTGCAAACCTGACCGTTTTCTGATGTGTTTTTGTGGCAAATTCTCTAAAATATATGTTGTTAAAAACATTGTCAGGTCCGTTGCACGAAGAACATTAATAATAAATCTCTAAAATTGCGGGGTTAGCTTCTTAAACTTTCTTCCCCTGTCAAAAATGTTTATTAGACGATGAACCAGCGTTGCCACGATTGGTACAGAGCGTTCGACAACATGAACGCCGTCAGAATGTTAGACGAGGGTGTGCAAGTGTTTTTGTTGCGCAAAACGTATTATAAATGACAGTGTCACACAAATGAATCCAAATGTGTTTACCTTATATACTTATCTGCCTGTATAAGAATTGCTAAATATTCCCAAAAGGTGCAGGTGTGCCCTTTTGCCGACACCGATGCCGCTGCTGATACTTGGTATCATAATTTTTACGCACGCAAACAAGGGCAACTTTGCGAAATTTTGCCGAAATATTAATTAATAATAGCGCTTGCATTTTACAATAATACTAATATTTAAGCTATAAATCATTGCAATATTTGTAACGATTTTTTTGCAGAAAATTAAAATATTAGCTATGTCATTTTTACAAAAACATAAACAAATGTTTGAAATAAAACGACATTAATTCTAGGAAGTTTTAGTAGTAAATTTTGTGCGTTCCACCTGCCTCCGGTAACCTTTAGAGAGTTGCTTGAAACGAAAATATTGTGCTATTTTTATAATTGATTGCTCATTATCTGCCATTCGCTAAAACTGCTAGTTCTGCGAGCAGTGATTAGTTAACTTTCTGCGGGGTTTTGCGGAAGGTATATCCAAACGTTTTTGCTAGCACACGAAAGTTTTATTGATCTCTGAAATTTGAATTTGTAATATTTGTTTGGTACACTTCGTTGTAACAGTCTTTTGTACAATTTTAACAAAAAAACTGCCCGGATTTCGCAAAAAATAAGCGTAAAACCAAAAGATTTAACAACAATTTACAAATTAACCATCATTTTAGCTACCCAATTTCGCCTCATCTCCGGCTTCAATTCCGGCTCCAACAAATTGTTTGACCTCTGACTCTGGCTCATGTATTTGTCATCTTCAGCTGCACCCTGGTAACAAGACATATTACTGGTGATAGGTGCTACACACATTTGAGAATACGTTTCTTAGCCAATTATACCCTACACTTGGGATAATTGACATTTATGGACTCTAATTAGGGTTTAGAGATTCTATCCGCTTACGGACTCCTATTACGATTACGGACTCCAATTGATTGGGACTCAAAATGGGGACCTTTTCTTATTACATCCCTCTTATTGTAATGAACGTCTAGGTTTTGAGAGGGCTATGAGCTCAAAACCGACCTATTTTTAAAGCACTACCACTGCGCCATGCATTTAGCTGTTTTAGTTTGAAGATAGCGTCGACAATCATGCTGCTGGCAAGCATACAATATATACAGTGCAATACATTATGTTGCATAATACATATGAGCAAGCATCCGTTGCGCTTTATGAACAAACTTTCAATTACTGTCTATGGGGGCTGAACCGTGGTTGATAAACACTTTGACACTTAGTTCCACCAAGATTGTATGATACAACATGTGCCACTCTTTGGGTTCCGCAAGGTACATAATGTACCACCGGGCGTTGCGTATTTTGCCGACCCCCTTGCTTAGACTGGGCTCGCTATCACATGCAATAACCCTAACTTAAATTTTAAGCGGAGCCATTTGTTGCCGGATACATAAAGTGGCATGATTCGCATAGGTTGTACCCCACTAAATAGAGGATGGTAGGCCAAAAACGCAACGCGTAC
The DNA here is from genome assembly GCA_030248215.1 of Enoplolaimus lenunculus. NCBI lineage: Eukaryota > Metazoa > Nematoda > Enoplea > Enoplida > Thoracostomopsidae > Enoplolaimus > Enoplolaimus lenunculus. The sequence continues at coordinate 18,899 of JASANG010002066.1, forward strand.
CGGGTACATTCTTTTCTACACAGAATATATCCAGTTGCATACTCTTGTTGAAGTATGCATCATCCATTCTTGGCCGCACAATTTAGGATGTTTTGTAGGAAATACTGTCGATGTTAAATTGACGCTTTAGTTTTCTTTTACTGAAGCTTACCGAACACAGCTACACCTGTTCTAGTCACAGGTGATATTTTCTTCTTTGAAACAGTTCGAGTTAAATTTTGTTATTCAAAGTGGTAAAATATTTTGACTTTAACACGACAAGTTGTAATTTTCTGAGGTTATATGCTTAAAATTACTTTATAAATTTGCAAGAAAGAAAAATTAACATAAATCTGCTAAAATAATATGGCTTCTGCTACTGAAATTCGGCAACGAAATTTTAATAAATTTTGACCAATCGATAACAGTTTAAAGGAGCGGTCAAGTCGTAAAACGGCATTTTTTGACGAAGCCTTACTTACAGTTTTTTTTGCGTAATTGTGATATAATTTTTGAGGTTTCAATATTTCGATATGAAATTGTCGTTTGTTGTTGTAATCATTTTATTTAAAGCCTAAGAAAAAATACTCAAGCACAACGATAAGCTTATACAAATGCCAAAGACTAAGTCTAAAGCAAAAAATAGTCTAAAGCTTAAACTTACACCATAGCAGTAGCACGCGAAAACGGTCAGACCCCTGATGTTATACATGGGCCAGCGTTCTTGAAAGCTATGATCCGCATGTAAAAACTAATTCAATATAAATTACAAACTGATAATAGGTGCTATACACTATTGAGAATATACTTACTGATCTATACCCATATATAGTCTCTAGACGGCTGGCTTATCGGATTCTGCCGATTTTAATCGGTTCTTAGATATATTAACTGCTACAGGCGGCATAAGTTAGTCCTTAGTTTTAGATTACATTTTAAACCGCAATCTCTAGTATTAGTATGTCTAATGTTTCGGACGTTTGTTACTCGCCAAATTTATCAATCCTACTAAAATGTCCCTACCGCGTTTCAATGTCAACGTCCGCGCCCCTGGATATTGCCATTCCTGCGTACGGATACATTTCACCGTTTATTACCCTTGTTATCATTGTTGGTAACACCGTAATTATTGCGACTATGCTCCAACCACATTTACGGACTCCAACCAATATGATTTTGCTATCGATGGCTGTGGTTGCTTTGTTATCAGGTACGTACGGATAGAGCTGAAGACTGGTCAGGGGGCAAGGGAGGAGGGAGGTACTAGACGACCCCAAAGCATTTCAACAGACTACGAAACGTTTTACGACAGTTGGAAACGGGGTTAATATTAAAATTACGTCTAGCTGTCATCGTTTCGGACGCGAGGTTTTTGTGTCAAGCTTTCTACTCGCTTTCCTTGCAAATTCTTCAAAACTCAACGTTTACCGGGACTCCTACCAGCCAAGACACTTGTTAACCCTTTGTCACATGAATATTTTCTATTTCTCCTGACATCTACTTTTATGCTCGGATTCGAACTCAAGTGACTGGAGTGGGAGGCGTACACCATCACTACTCAGCTATAGGATCTTGACGCTCGAGCCCGAGGGGGCTCTCACGTCTTGTGGTGATTTAGTACTATGTATACGTGTTGCAATTGTTAAACACGGTGCGATATATATTGTTTAACGTATATGCACTGCGCTGAGTAGCCTATAGGCAACTCAATATGAGAAGAGGTTAAACAAACATCCTGGTTGGGTTCCTGGGTAAAGTTTAAGGGTGATGGTATATTTTGGGTAAAGTTTAAGGGTGATGGTATATTTTTGACTATTTAGTGCCATCCGACATTGTGTAGTACCGTATGACGACGCACATGAATCGCCGTATGGCATCATATAACAATTTGTAAACAAAAATCTTTTGACTTGACCCGTGCTCAGGCCCGTAGCCAGCTCACGTTACTTTTGGGCTGAAATTTCTTCAAGAGGTGAATTCATGGGTTTTTAATGACTTGCAAGCAAAGTTGAAAATGTTCTAGGGGGCCCAAATTTTTGCAGGGGGGGGCTAAGTCCCCCTACCCGCTAGATCGCGTCACAGAACTAATATAGCGCCACCTGATGGTTTATGCTTTGCTTATTGATTTATGTGTGAATTATTTGTTTAATGAACGTGAATCTAAAAACTTAATTATCAAGTGACAGACTAGAAAGATTCGATAATTGATAAGTTAATAAATCGACAATAAATGTGCACAAAAATATCATACAGTTTACTTTTGAGTTACCAATATTTCATCTTAGTTTTATCAATAGTGTATGATAGAAGAGTGTGCAACCCTTTGGGTTCCGCATGGTGCAAAATGTACCACCGGGCGTTGCGTTTTTGGGCGACCCCTCCTTGTTTAGATGGGGGTTCGCTGTCACAAGCAATAATCATTTTTTGTAATTTCAGGTGTTTGTTATCTCCCATGGTCCCTATGGTACTACACTTTCGGCGGATACAAACAAGAACAAGAACACGGGTTACCTGCCGTTTGGTGCCAGTTGCTACCAATGCTAACTGAACGGCTACCAACGGTATTTCATACAACTGCAATTTGGCTAACAGTGTATTTGGCAATGCAGCGGTACGTTTACGTTGTTCACAACTTATCGCCATGGTCTCGGCGACTTACCAATAAACGTATGACATGCGTTATCATGAGTTTGTTGTTCGCAACTGCATGCTTAACTGAATTACCGAAACATCTTGCAACTTGGAACGATTCAATTCAACTCAATGCTGCTCGAGTGTATCCTGACACGTCACCCGGTCTGCCGTTAGCAATGACTCACCCTGAACTGTTTCCTGATTTGTCTCAAGATGTGTCTCATTCGGAAATGTCACCAAGGTTGGCACGAGATATGACTCACCATGAATTGTCACCTGGGTTGTCTAGAATAATGACTCACACGGACACAAGGTCGTCCCAGGATTTGAATCAGCCTCATGCGGCACTAGAATTGTCTCGAAGGATGACTCACCCTGAAACGTTACCAGGGCCGTCTCGAAGGACGACTTACCCTGAAACGTCATTAGGGTCATCTCAAGACGTGACTCATCCTAAGATATTACTTGAGTCGCATCAAGCGATTACTAACACCAAGAGATCAGTTAAGTCGTCTCAAAATATGACTCACCATGACACATTAGCAGGGTCGCCTGACAAAATGACTCATCCGGAAACATCACCAAAGACGGCTCGAAGTATCACTAATCCAGGAACGCCGCCAGCGTCGGCTCAAACCATGACTCACTCAAACAGATCAGCAGCGTCATCTCGAGGTCTCGATCAAAAAGTAGACGATGAACTCGGGTCGAACGAAACAACTCAGCGACGGCGGCAAAAGCATTCACCAGTCAATTTGTGCATCGTACGTCATAGCGATTGGGTCAAACGTGTCGGAGAAAATACTTTTTTCACTTCGTACTATCTGTTGACCGCATTGTTCGTCCATTTATTGCCGTGTGTATTGTTGTTCATTTTCAACTCACTGTTGATCCGATTCGTTCGTGAAGCGAAACGAAAGCGTCGAATGTTTTTTGCGAGAAAGTTGCATCAAACCGCTAAAGTGTTGTCGCTCGGATCGGCGACTAGACCACTGGCAAGTATTTCGATAGAGAAAAAAATTAAAATTATTAGCACTGTAAATTCCAATGAGGTGATTAATCAACTCACAGTAGTTACTTCTGAGTTAATAACATTAAATATTGACTCGGTCTGAGCTGATATTCAACACATTCTAAGTTAAAATCAACTCACGTACGACGCTCTTTTCGCAAATGCCAAAGTGACAAACAGTACTAAATAATACCGGAATCGGAACTCGAACTTTCACGACTGTATAAATTTTAACTTTTTACAATGAAATGAAGTATTGTAAAAATTTTGCCTTTTGAAATTGACTCCAAACCTTCTTGTAATAAAAAATGTAACAAAATTTGTTTGAAGTATTAATACGACTGCAGTAATAATGCGCCGAAATTCGAAACTCCAGTTCCGGTTCCGATTCACTGTAAATTCTAGTGAGTGCTGATTTAAACGCAGAAGAAGTTGAATCAAACAGTCTGAGAGTTAGGACTATCAGAACTCATAATGCGCTGAGTTGATTCTAGTTTCTAATTCAATAAATTAACTCATGAGCAATCAATTCAAATCAGAGTGAAAATCAAGTCAACTAAGAGTGGTTTAGAGATTACTGTATGTTTATTCAGAAAAAACTAACTTTCCGTCTGTAGTTGATTATTTAACGCATTGGAATTTACAGTTTTGAACTACGAATTGGAATCGGCACTTGTTCTGAGCCAAAATTTCAATCGGAATCGGAATTCGGTTTATACTCGGGTTAATGCGTATAAGCATTCGAAAAAGCGAGCGACAACAACTGGAGATTTGAAATTGCTTATCGTAATGGTGGTGCCTAAAACATTGTGATACAAGTTTAAAATATATTAGGTCCGTGGGATTGAATTTTAGCAAGCATAATCCCTATGTATAACCTAGATAGAAACGAACCCGCCCTCAAGTACACCAACGACAGTAAATCTTCTATATAAAGTATTATCTCTATTTGCGGTTAATCCCGTAGTAAATTTATTAATTCTAGTAAACTTATTTGTTATCCATCTTTGATACATATTTTACATAAATTCAACAATTTTGTTGAGTAAGTAACTAGCCCGTAGCCAAGGGGGGCATAGGGATCAGCCCCTGGAGAAATTTTGGCTCCCCTTGCAAAATTTTTAACTTTGCTTGCAAGTCATTGAAAACCCTTGAATGCACCTCTTGAAAAATTGTTACTCCCCTTAGCAAGGTGAGCTGGCTTCTGACCTGGTAAGTGATACGGTTTTATTTCAGAGCAGTGGCAATACTGGTATAAGCGGTTTTGCGTCGCTCACCAGCTATTTTCAAGCGACAACACAAATGCTTGTCGTTGTAATAACGTTGTTCCTAGTTGCCGAAGTTCCTGTAGCTGTGATATTTGGTATTCATGTTTATTTCGCCTTGGTAAGACACAGTTTCTGATTTATGCTTATACTGTCAAATCAACTAGACAGTTATCATCCAGTTGGTGTGCCTATGTGAACCAGAGCGGTCTGCTTACTAAGTCTTAAGCCTAAACCTGAACCTTAGCTAAACCTAAGCCAAAGCCTAACCTATTAAGCCTACAAACTCTAAGTTTTCTAGTGTCCCCATCTGCCAGTAGATAGGACGTTAAATTCAGGGCTCGTATTCACAATGTGTGTAGCACCAATCACCCGTTGCTGATAGGTCTTGTAACTTTTGAACCAGTGAATGCTGATGCTCGAAATTCAGCACATCTTTAGCATATGTAGCATATGATAGTGCTGTACCAATTTTGTGTTCAACAACTGCAATATAGTTAGTGAGTTTGAAAACCTATATACTGATGATAGTTGCTATACACATTTGAGAATATAGGCCCAGATTTTTGATGCTTTCGCCGTACCGTACTGATGCATATATTAACGCAAAAACTATCACCAACTGATAGTGGCGGATCCAGAATTTTTTTGGTTGGTGGATCCAAGGTGCCCCGAGCACCGCCTTCGAGTTAACTGTTCAACTGTGACGGTGAAACGGGCGTAAGATTTTACAATTTTTTATGAAGCCCTGGGAGCTTGTCTAGGGTTGAGCCTCCTGTGAAACCAAACTTTGTGTCCATAAGATTAAAGAATAGGTTCGTTTGGCACTATGGTAAAGTATGCTGAAAGGGTTGCAGCATTTGCTGTATGGACATTAAACTGAAAACGCAATATTTGAATTGGAACTCGATTGAATATAAAAGCGTTGCGCTATACTCGCCACGTATCGCTCACTGTCACACGCCACTAAATAGGTTTTGCTTAAAATTTTTGTTAGCAACGCATAGCAGCGTGCGGCGACTCGCGGTGGCATCCTACACAATAAAGTATACGGTGCTGCTCTAACTATAATATTTTAAACTTTTAAGAGTCCGCTCGATCACAACGATTCAACATATCGAATTTTGAACAAAATCATCATTATCCGAAACGTTTTGATGTTGTCGTCGAACGTTGTCAACTTTTTGGTTTACTGTGGTATGTCGCAACAATTTCGCCTCACCGTTCGATCAATGTGTTGCCGACAGCAATTGGTCCGAGCGAAAGAGTTTGATCCAGAAGGCGGTGGATACGCGGTTGTTGAAGACGAAACTTGCCGGAACGATCGCATGTTGCCCACAGGTAAAGTTGAAAAGTAAAAACTGAAGGACTAAAAAAATAAGCTAAGCACTAAGCAAGCAGTAGATATATTCCGCGATCTATAATCGTATTGCAGATAAATGGTGTCGAATTGAAAAGGAACGGTTCTTTGATTTTAAGCCGACTACTTTGTTTAACAACCTTTGACAGACAGCGCTTATCTAAAGAGTCTTTATAAGAATCAAGGTTTGGAGTACCAGATGTGGCCAGTCAGTCGCCTAAACGGTTGAGGTCGTTCAATATCTTGTGGTTCATTTAAAGATCACGGGAGGAACGTTTTTCTGCGGCACTGCAATAGATTAAGCTTAAGAGTAGACTAATTTTTTGGTTAGGCTTAAGCTTGGCCTTAGGCACTTAGGCACAAGCTCATTCTTACGCTTAGGTTTAGGCATCGGAGTATGCTTGTACTACTGCAACGGCCCTGTTCTATACATTGGTCCATTTTGCAAAGAAGTAACTTTACTTTTCGCCACGTACTTTTAGACTTTTTACTCATGAAGCCCCAAACTGAGGAATATGAAGGCATCTACACCGCCTGTGTACATAATCCAAGACTATGACACGTTGAACCTGACATATAAATCGGTTGTGAACATCAGACCTTTTAACTAAGCAGATAGAAAAGCAGTCCATGGGAGGGTTCAAACTGGTCAAGCTAAAGATATTTTAAGCAAGCACCTGTACCATTGCGTCAAACCTTGACAGCGGCTGTTCTTCGTCGGCTGCGTTCGTCGACAGGACAACTACATAGTGTGCATTGTATGCATTGCATATGCGCACACTGCAAAAAATGGTGAGTCAAATTGACTCTCTCCAAAATAGGCTCTACGGGACTACACAAATTGAGTCAAATTCAACTCCGCCAGCGTCAAACGTGCGATTCAGTGAATCGAATTTTACTCTGACGGAGTCGAATTTGACTCATTTTGTGAAGTCCCGTAGAGCCAACTTTAGAGGGATTCAATTTGACTCACCATTTTTTGCAGGGCAAGAACAAGCATGTCTCAAAAAGCACAGATGTTGCTTTTCACCTAAATTGCCCTCAATATCTATACAGCAATCGCTATTGTTATCTTCAGTTGCTGGTGCTGTTTGTTGCCGACCAAATCGCTCTCGACGTCGTAATTGGGGACATCCGTTTCGCTACTCTGTGGTTGTTGTTCGACGCCGGAACACTTCGTCAAATCCGACCGGAGGTAAACGCCAAGGACACACCGTCCCACCTGCATTTGAACGAAATCTAAACGTTCAAATTCATAGCGCTGAACCCGGCAAACCATCGCAACAGAATGGTACTGTTGGTGGTCAGTTTGCAAGATCACATTCGACCGATATTTCCGGTGGCAGGCGTTCACCTAATCTTGCTGTTGCTTCTGCAGGTACGTCAATCTAGTGCCCGTATTCTCAAATGTGTGTAGCAACTATCACCAGTTAATTGGACTTGTAATTTTCAATCAGCGAATGAAACTTTATTAATATTTTCTGCATGGTTTGCGTAATGGCTGTTTTCTACCGCAGTTTCAAATGTTTTGTTCCTGGTGGGCCTCCAAGCCATCGTCATGGCTACGCCAATATATGTGCGAGTTGAATTTTCCAGTAAATTTTTCTTGACCATAAATTAGCTTCATCGTCTGTTCCTCAAATTATGGCCGTATGATTGGTTTGTTTAGTTTTGTTGTCTAATTTAAGCTTTCACTGTGCTTAAGAATATTCGCCAGCGGAATGTAATTTATTTTCACGGTCACTTTAGTCCAGTGATATGTATTTCGCAGGGCCAACACGTTTGAAGTGTTATATTATTTGCGCAATATTTTTCACTTATAGAATTAGATTTACTGCGTCTAATATCCGACCTTGTTCATCAGATCTCAGATAAAATAGAAAATATTCATGCAAGAAAGAGTATTTGTTCACAGATGACCGATCAATCTCACAAACGAACAGCGCTGTCAATAGTGCAAGTTATGGTCTTCTGCAAGACAACTCGGCGTGCAACAACAGCACTTCAGCGTCTGTTAATCAAGTGGCTGTATTGTCATTTTCACCTTCAGATCGCTACTTGAAAGTTGATGCTGGTCAATTTACAATGCTTCAAACTGATGTTTAAAGCTTGATTTGTTAATCACAGACCACCTTTGCATTCTTATATTGTGGCGACTGTTCTGACCAAGAGGTGAAGATGTCGTAACGGGACGTGCTGCCCCCTCCTGTGAACTTCACGTCCTTGCGATCCCAAATTGGGCTTTACTGTTAAAGTAGACTGAACCCGTAACCAACCTTCGATCCTTAATTGGGATTTCTTATTAAATTAGACACAACCCGTAAACCATTCTTCGGGCCCAAATTGGATTTTCATATTTATGTAGACAGCTCTTGGAACCATCCTTCGTTCCTGAATTGGGCTTTCCTATTTAAGCAGACAGGACCCGTAACCATCCTTCGGCCCAAATTGGGCTTTCCTATTTAAGCAGACAGGACTCGTAACCATCCTTCGGCCCAAATTGGGCATTCATATTTAAGCAGACAGGACCCGTAACCATCCTTCCGCCCAAATTGGGCTTTCATATTTAAGCAGACAGGACTCGTAACCGGTGCCAAATTGGGCTTTCCTATTTAAGCAGACAGGACCCGTAACCATCCTTCGGACGCTAATTTGGGTGTCGTATTTAAGCAGACAGTTCTCGTAAACATTCTTATATGTTATAGAAATAAGTGAAACCACTAAAAAATTTCAGCTGTTTCCTGTTTGCTTTAAATTTAATGGTGTTTTAGCTTAAGCTAAGCTTGACGCATCGGATTAGATTTGTGATTTTGGTATTTGGTATTAAAAAATATTAAAAAATGCGTTGTTGTTCATTTATTTCGAAATTTCAGGAGGCGATGTTACCATTTTCTTCCTTGTATGCCCTCTAGACTCACACCGGACCTGTAGCCAAGCAAGGCACCAGGGGACCTCAGCCACCTAGAAAGAGTTTCGCTACCCCTAGAAAATTTCCAACCATGTTTGTAAGTCATCAAAAACCCATGTATGCCACTCTTGAAAATTATTTAGCTTCACTAGCAACGTGAGCTGACTACGGGACTAAGACTCGATTGCTCCGACCAGATGTTGAGTTAATGCAGTGAAAATTGGCTGTTTGAGTGAGTTGTTATTGTTAAATAAAACCACTGAGTTTAAGTATAAATTTGGCTTGCGCGCCATTTCTAGAAGTTGGAATACTGGGCCCGTATTCTAAATGTGACTTGCACCTATCACCAGTGGTTGACAGCTCTTGCAACTTCCGGCCAATGTAAAGAACAGGATCGGAACAGTATATAAGCATATTCCTAAGCCTAAGCCTAAGTCTAAGCCTAAGCGTAAAGAATAAGCACATTCCTAAGTTTAAGCCAAGCACAAAAAATAGTCTAAAGCTTAAGCTTACTCTTTTCTAGTCCCACAAAAAATGTTCCGCCCCTGATCTCTACATGGGCTCTACTTTTGAACCAGTGAATGCTGAGACTCTAAATTCAGCACATTGTTAGAAAACTCTATACACCAATAAACAACCAAAAAAAAAAAAAACACAACAAAAAAACCCAAAAAAAAAAACAACCCCCCCCAACAAAAACAAACAAAAAAACACAAAAAAAAAAAAAAAAAATATGACATTTTTAGAGGCCATGCGTCATTCTGACGGGACTGCAATAGATTATGTGTCGGTTTTGGACAAATTTTTGCTTAGGCGTAGGCTTAGACGAATATGCTTAGCTACTGTTCCAATCACTAAAAGTAAAACTGATCCTATTGTGAATCAAATATTTTGTAGTTTGTTAGGGCAACCACATCGCCACTGGAACGTATGGATATTATTTATAAGCTTCGATATGTTATACGGGTTAATTGTGAAATATGACACAATATATTATATATATCCTGTTAATACAAGGATATATCTGCCAGTGGCGGATCCAGGATCTCAAAATGGGGGAGGGGCAATATTCCACAGGTTATAAACTTGTTTTTGACCCATACTGTAGTGACCCAAATAAGAGGGGGTCCCCATTTTGAGTCCCAATTAATTGGAGTCCGTATCCCTAATAAGAGCCCGTAAGCCGGCAGAGTCCTTAAACCCTTGGAGTCCTTAAACCCTTGTTAGAGTCCATAAATGTCTATTATCCCTAATTGTAGCGCATAAATGACTCCAGGGCCAAATAAAGGTGAGTTCGAAACTTTAAAGCATGCTTATACTATTGTGCATAAAATAGAGAAATATAAAGTGTAGAACAGCAATTGACACTGTATAATTTTTGTCGAGATGCTGTTGGGGGGCATACGGCCGGGGTGGTCCCCAATGGATCCGCCATTGATATCTGCTGTTCTCAGATGGCTCGGGACGTTGTCAAATTCGCTTCTTGACCGTAACTCGTAAACCAACGATGAAACTGCGAAAACCAACATCTGAGAGTGTCGGTTCAGCTTCGAAACGTGCGTCGAATAAAATATAATTTGTTTAACTTTTTAACACAATCATTTCGCTAGAAATTTTTTGAACTTTACCTTTGCTAGCATTTTAAAATTAGACTACTTCAACGACACCAAATTTAGATGCGAAATAATCGGTTGAGGGTAGTCAAACTTAAACTTTTCAAATTGTACCAATTTTTGGACAAACGAAAGCTGAATGGGGCGCAGAAAAAATCCGGATATTTTACAGGTCAGGTCAACTCCCTTTTGTTTGGGGGGTTGAGCCACGCGAGCACATCTATTAAGGGAGTTAAAACTCGACTTGATGCGTCACTGTTTGATGTTGCAGCAAAGCGTATACTAAAGACATCTTATAGTGAAACATTGCTTGCAACGATTTTTCGGTCTACGTACAGTGTAAATTTCACAACTTTTAGTGTAATTTTTTTTACAAAATTTGCTTCGCGTATGTGGTATTTTGACTGTTTTGAAATAAAGTTTCTACGTTTTAAATTTTATACTTTTATAAATTGTTGTATTGCGCTTGCTGAGATATTTGTTGTGGCCCATGTTTATAACAGGGCCGGAACAGTAGTATAAGCATATTCCTAAGCCTAAGCCTAAGCCTAAGCAAAAAATAGTCTAAAGCATAAACTGACTCTATTATAGCCCCTCCGGAAAACGATCCGGCCCTGTTCTATACATGGGCCTATGTTGTTTTGGCCTGTGTTGGCGAAAGCGCCTACCCAGCCCACCAATTGCGGGGCTGACCCATGCTGAGCGGTTCATTTTGGCAAACTAAAATTTTTTCGCGGACCACAAAGTAGAGCTGTGAAATATTTTATGGAGTCTCCCCTTGGGCCTATTTGGGGGGCGGCTATTGTAACGCCGGCCCTGGTTTTGGCCCATATAAAGATCAGGGGTGTAACGTTTTTCTCTGGGACTGCAATAGAGTAAGTTAAGCGTTAGACTATTTTTTGCGTAGGTTTAGGCTTAAGTTTAAGCCCAATTTTAGGCATAGGCTTAGGAATATGCTGCTACGACTGTTACGGCCATGTTCTATACATTGGCCCTCGTTTTCAAGCACTGCAAGATGGGTTTTTAATCTGCGACTAGAGAACTATTGAACGTAAAACGGTATTCTTATATGCCTGTAAAGCCTATAAGCAGGTATTGTTGAGTCATTGTTATGGGTTGGTTGCTTGAGAGAGCCTAAGAAGGGTTCAGACCCGTTAAAAATTGCCGCTTGAAAACTCCCCCCCCCCCCGCGTTTAAGATTAAAACCTAGGCTCCAGACTTACAAAAGGCTTTCTGTGAATGCGGAAGGACTCGAACCCACGAAGTACAAAACGAGTTACGAGTCCACTACCACTGTTCTAACCACAGCGCTACGCAGCGATGATAGAGTTCGGTCAGACGGGTTGTACCCGCCTCATTTCTCCCAACTGGGAACGCTGGTTTCTCAGAGGCGTTATCAAATGAGCACAAATTGTGATTTGATTGCATATATATTCGTGGTTCTTTAAATATTTCTCTCACAATTTTGACAGCTTAGCTTCACATTCGGTCCCGTTTTATGGATCAGTCGCTTTAGCATACAGGCAGACGATTGCCTTTGTTTCATAAATTGTGAATGCATGTCTGACGATAAAACTCAGGGCCGGAGCCAGCCACCCCATAACCTCCACTTGGAGGGAACCCCTTCCCTGAAGGGCCCCCGCATCCTAACCGGTTGAAACAAAAACCTTCGATGATTTGAAATGCGTCTAGCTTTTTGTTCGCTTCGCTTGCGAGTTTTTGACACTATTCTACCATGACGTGACTCTTTTAATGGTTTCACACAACGTGTAGATCTTAAAATAACAATCAGCTTGCTAAATGTTAACAAATTTGCTCGCTCGAGAGCTGGTCAGTTGGTTTAGCAGAAAATATCGAAAAAAATTCGTACTGCGCGCGAAGTTTGAAACATGGGTTCCATTTTTAAAATCATCATTTTGCAACTTTTTGCTGAAACTGTTCTTTGGAAACGTGTTCTAATACAGCTATCAATCACAAGCGTGACCTGGGCCAACTTCAGATCAAATACCGAGAAATTCTGCATCCACCTGTATGTTGGCGGCCGCTACGCTGAAGTTTGAAGGAGCCCCCACCCAGGTCTACTCCGTCGCTGAGGTAACTAATGAATCCTGAACGTTACTTAAATATCTTTACTGTTTTGTTTTCTAACATATAACTTTGGACAGAAAAGTTTCAGTCAATCCTATTGGCTGCAAACGAGTTTTCACAATAATCAGCATCAGATAACCGTTTACCGTATTTGATATACCTACTGCGAGCCAGGCGAGTCCAAAAAGACCAGCTGAATATTGACCAATGACGGCAGTTTCAGCAAAATTTTTTGAATCCGTACTGTCAGACGTTTGTACGCCTAAAAAATTTTGCCAGTAGCTCTAATTCAATATCAACTCCAATACGAAGCTAAGCGGTGAATTTAAAATATCGATAAATCAAACCGCTGCACCAGACCGATACGTCCCTTTCTTTGTGTTGAGATCCAACGCAAATGTTTTGGTTTGGTTTATCGCTCGCTTCGCTCACGAGGAATCGCCTGCAAAGTTTTATATCCTTTTGAAACAGCCCGATCTACGTGCCCTTACTTTTGGATGCAAGGGCAGAAACCGGCCCAGTGTCTGCTTTTTGCTACTTTGCGAAACTAAATTTCCGCAATTTTTTCCACCAGAAAAACACAAGGAAGGTGGTTCATAGACGTTTATTTGTGCCGGATTTTAGAAGTGACTGCATTCGTTGCAACTTAGCATTATACTTAAGCTTTAATATTTTTAGTTTATAAAGAAAAAAACAGATATGTACCATAATGCACCGTATTGTTTTGAGCCTGAATCGGAATTATCGTAAGTAAATCCAGGCCCGTAGCCAGCTCGCCTTGCTAGGGGGGGGCGGCGAAAATTTTTTCAGGTTTTGCATTCAAGGGTTTCCAATGACTTACAAGCAAGATTGAAAATCTTCTAGGGCGACAAAATGTTTTCAGGGGGGGGGGGCTGAGTCCCCCAGCCCCCCTCGGCTACGGGTCCGAGAAAATAATCTCTATATTTGGAGGAAGATTCATTCAGATTTTGTAAGGTTTTCTGCCGTTACCACCGGTTTTATTTTTATTTTGGTAAAAAGGAGCCGTAGTACAAATGGCAAACGCCCCTCTGTTAGAAGAGTAAATGTTCTTATGTCATCGAGTAGTGGACAAATGTTTTTCGGTCGCTAATGCGCTGGTTACAATAATTTTGTTAACAGTGCCACAAAATCTCTTATTGACAATGGCTATCACGTGGTTATAAATTATAAATGTTGTTGTTGAATCATCCACTAGTAGACATATAATTTTTCGGTTCGCTAAACAGCACAAAAAATATCACTCGCTAAACTTCACTATTTTGTTGCGTATAAGGTAATTAGACCAATATAGAGCTAACGACCGTAAAAGTAGCATAAGCATATTCCTAAGCATAAAGCTGTAGCATAAGCCTAAGTGTAGGAGTACGAATAATCGTATGCGTAAGTCTAAACGTAAATATAAAAATTAGTATAAAGCTTAAGCTTACTTGATAACAGTCTCACGGTACAACGATCCGTCCCTGATCTACAAATGGATCGACAATTGGTTGTCATGCAAGATTCTTGTAAAATAGAAATTGTAGACAATTTTATTTTGTAACGGTACCCGTATATTTGGTGATGTTATCAGTTTCAGAACTCTTTAATTTTAGCCAAGTTGCCTTGTTCAATCATATACCAAGTCGTTATCGGCAAGCCTGGACTGTTCAAAACGGTAAGTAAACAATGTCGTAAATCTTTAGGTGTTTGTTTAGGATTAGGCTTAATCTTAGACTTTTGGCTGCGTTTAGAAGGCGTTTAAAGTTTATATTCAAATTTCAAGATTTTGCTAGGAATATTCGTATTATTTTCACGTCCATTATATGGCTATAGTGTTGTTAAAGGTAAAGTGTGCGGCCAGTTGTTAGGAGTTTACAATAGTGATACCTTATACGTTGTGCGTAAAGGGCCCTGTCTCCGGGGGCACGCTGGATCAAAACCCTAGCCGTGGTACTTTACAAAGGCGTCGGTAATTTAGGTAATTCATGAATGAATCTAGAATTTATCTACTGTTTGTGACAAGGTCATAAGTTTTCTCGCTAGCTACAATCGCTCGCTAAAATTAGTTTTGCAAGTCTGGGCCAATGTATAGAACAGGGCCGTAACAGTAGTACAGAGGCATATTCGTTAGCTTAAGCCTAGCGTTTAAATGTGATTATACGTAAAATCCTAAGCATAATCCTAAAACCTACAGCAAAAAAGGTCAAAGCTTAAGCTTACTCTATTATAGTCCCGCAGAAACACGTTCGGCCCCTGATCTTTACTTGGTCCCAAGTCTGTAAATCCACCGAAATAGAAATACGGTTATAACCCTCTGTGTTCTGGCTATCATTAAGCTGCTTATTACAAATGAAGCGTTTATGTTGTGCCGCAATTTCAATTGAAAGCCAATATTTGAGTGGGGTTTTCGGCGATAGACTCGATCAATTCAAAGTTCTGAATGCGGCATTGATTGAATCAGACCGTACTTAAAATACGCAGAATTTCGTAAACCTCACTAGTCTTCATATGTTTCGTGTCTGACTGGAATCCAGAGGCACATAAAAGTGCGAGAATACGGAAGAGTATCCTGTATTCGAAACTATTGATAAAAACGCAAAAAATAGCATTTTTACACGGTTCAAAATTTCCAGTTGGACCACTCGGGTCAACAAATTTCCATTCTCGCTCCGCTCGCTGGGTAAATCATTAAATACAGTGATACCCTCCGAAATGAAATTGTTTAAAGTTATGCCTATGCTTAGAATTTGGCAAAATTTAAATACGTAACTATTTTTTGAATTTTAACATTCGTATTGGAAAACTTTCATTCATCGGCTTGAAAGTCTGTTTCGTTCACAGTTCACAGTTCGATGAATTCAAATGATTTGAAAAAAGTTATGGCGTACTTTCGTTTGCGTATATATATTTTTTATTGTTTTAGTTCAATTTTTACATTTGTCTAAAATATAGCTTTACTCTGATGACAGGTTCCCGTAGCCGCGGACTGGCTTAGGGGGCTAAACCCTCCGTGTAAAAAGTGTTGCACTCCTAGAAAATTTTCAACCTTGCTTGTAAGTGAACAAAAACTGTCATATGCCTTTGCTGCAAAATCCCCTATCCTAGCAAGGTGAAGTGACTGCGGGCTTGCTTGCTGGTCGCATGACTGTTGGAAAACCATGGCAACAGCGGAGGCAGGTCCGCAGCCAGCTCAGCGTGCTAAGGAGGGCCAAAACTATTTCAAGAGGGGTATGCGATTAAAATAACACGATTTTAAAAAAGGTTCTATAACTTTTATACGGTGGCAAAACTTTGCCAGGAGTAGTCTCTGAGTCTCCTAGGCCCCTTTCTGACTACGGGTTCGAATGGCAAGGGCAATGGTAAACTGTGGTTCAGATACGTCCCTCAAATTTAGTTTTCAAAATATATTTTGCAGTTTTACTGAGTCAACTCAATTTTAAATAAAAGTCAGTGTCATTATTGAAAACAGAACTCTTGTAGTCATCCTGAGTTGGCGATGGATGTAGGATTTTCCTGTGTGAAGGCTACGTTTTGTATTTTAAGATTTAAAAGTTTTTCAACCAGAGAATAGCAATTTTAACAATTTAAGATTTTATTAATTGCAGTGAAGGTGCAAACCTTTTTTTTGAACTCCCATAACGGATCGGTTTTGACGAGCGAGGGCCGCTCCGACGACTCTCATACTGCGAGGATTGGTAGCGCCACGGTATTGTACATTCATAGCTATGTCATTCTTAAATGTTTTCTTAAAATGAAATTCTAGCTATGTCACTGCGTAGAATTAGGCAACATTAATAAGTAACTATTTTTGAAATTTAACATTCTATTGCAAAATTTTTTTATGCATTCATGGCTTTCATTTTGTAGGAATTTGGAACCGTGGCAGCATAGGTTAGTACTGCAGTGACCCGAATAATAGGTGTGGGGTAATAAGAGGGAGGTTCCCAGTTTGAGTCCCAATCAACAGGAGTCCGTATCCCTAGTAAGATTCCGTAAGAGGATAGAGTCCCTAAACCCTAATTAGAGACCATAAATGTCAATTATCCCTATTTGTAGCGCATAAATGACTTCAGGACAAAATAATTTGAGTTCGAAACTTTAAAGCGTACTTAAATTTTGAAACTACATTCCTAAGTATAACCTGCATGATCGCTCAAGCTATTGGCACAAGACATATAAACGTTTAATTCAACGGATAGTTGCAGTACCGGATATATATCAGTAACGTAGGGTGCTGGAGCGTGGGTTAAAAATAAATAACAGTCCGTGACCGAATAATAAGAGGGGTGCCCTCTGGACAGGCCAAATAAATATCAGCCCCCTTCATATTCGGATCACTACAGTAGCTATGTCATTTCTGAATGTTTTTAAAAAATTTATAGAAAATTTTAGCTGTCCCAGTACTGCAACAGGTTGTCTTTTAGTTTTTTCTAAATATTTGCTAAATGTGTTTAGCAGATATATACGGTGCTTAAACTATATTGTTATCAGCAGTATATCAAATACCGTTGTATAGTTTAGCAACTACTGAGCTGATTAGTTACAGGGCGGAGGTTATTACAGTACAGTCTGGTGAGATGCTGAATCAAACTGCGTTTAGTTTTCAAGCGATAACCCGTACGCTAAGCTTGATTTGTGATATAATTCCGTCAGATTTATGTTTTGAACAGAATCATTTGCGTTTTATTTGTTAAAGCCGCCACGGTGTAACCGAATATCTGTTTTCAGTAAAAAATTAGTGTCCATTCCCGTTTCATACTTGAAATTTATTACTTTTAAGCCGTATTCACGCGTGGCAGTTTTTGCTGCGAGAAATTGCAGCTGCAATTTTCAGTTGCAAGTTTTGTCCAAAATCCCGTTCGAAAAACTTGCAGCTGCAAATAATTCATTAAAAATCAAAGCTAGGAATTTAGTTCACATGTGTGAATAACCATGCCAGTTCAATGAATATATTGCGTCCACTTTCTCATTGGCTGATAAAAAATGCAAGTTCTGCGTGCAATTTACAGCTGTGAGGTCTCGCAGTAAAAGCTTGCACGTGTGAATAGGGCTTTATGCTCATAAACATCTGATTATCACGGACGAGTTCTTAGTATGGCTGTGTTACATAGATATGACTCAATTCGACCTCTGGCATTTTGTAAAATGAAAACTTGGATTCTATCCGAGAAGCCCAAATCTTAGCCGAAACCTAAATAAAGTCATTGATTGAAATCAACCGCGTTCAAAGCCTTAATTTTGGCAAATGTTTATTCACTAACCAAAATTAGCTATTCTATGGTTTAACGCTAATTGTTTCTAAAATATCTTAAATTAATAACAATTTTATTTAAAATTATATGGATTGAATCTTAATTTTTAGAACATTTCGCTTTCAGCTGCGCAGCCATCATTACATTTTGAGAACATTTTTATCAAAATCACATTAAAAATTTTTTTCATAGCGTGGATAGCGAGCGAAAAACGTATTTTTGACGTCCACAATTACTTGTGCATTCGCTTAAATAACATTTCCATTGCAAACATTGAATGAAAAGCAGTACAAGTGATAATCGATTTATGAAACCGGTAGGCCCGTAGCCAGATGAGAGCCAAGGGACAGGGGAGGGGATCAACCCCTCCATGAAATATTTTGGCGCCCGGGTAGAAAATTGCAACGTTATGCTTGTTAGTGACAACCCTTGTATACCTTTTTGGAAAATTTTTACCCCCCCCCAGCAAGATGAACTGATTACGGACCTGAAACGCGGCTGTGATCAGGATTAAGATGTACAGATTAAAGTGGACGTTCGGGGATGGCCGTGGATTTAAACTTTGGTTAAGAATCACGAACCATTTTACGGTTTTAATTAATCTTTTCGTCATGGGTATTCTGCAATTGATTTGTTTATCGGCAATATGGTGAGGTTTTCAAATAGCCCTATTCAAATGTTACACTTGTGGGTATACGCGGTGCGGGTATGCGCGCCGTAGCTGTGTGTATGTGCAGAGTGTGTAATGTTGAAATACATACATACTCGTGTACATATAGCACCAGAGGAAATTAAGATATTGGCCGCGTGGCGTAATGGGTAGCGCGGTTGACGCGCAATCGAGAGGTCCGAGGTTCGCGGTTAAATTAAGGGGAAAATAATGTATATTCGCAGTACTTCGGAGAAAAGGGTCGTCCCGATTGTTATGTTCTGACAGTACTCATACTTAGGTATTGGTGTTACTGTATATTTGGTACCTAAAAATAACAATGTTTAATTTTAGGCAGTAATAATTGTGATATTCACAACTCATATCGCGGATCTCTCGCTGCCAGAGGGTAAAGTTTAATTAAATTTTTTCAAATTTTTGCTTAATATATTCTTCCACCTTTAAAGTTTAGTTTTCGACTATTAATGCAAGGTTCATGTGGTAAAGTCAAACAAAAATATTACAAAATTGGTTTTTAAACAGAAAAGTTTATTTTAGATAATTCTTAAGTTGTGTGTTGGTCCTGGTGTTACCGTTGTTGTCGTCGTAGTTGTTGTCGTTGGAACATAGCGAAATTACGCTACTCAAATTTACAAACAAAACAGGTGATAGTTCTTTGTATAATTCAAGCCACAACTGCACAAAAAGCAGTTTTTAAGCCAGAAATTTGGCATAAAAAATTCGGCCAATGTTACTTTAAGGGGCGTAACAGAAGATTAAGCGTATTCCTAAGCCTAAGCCTAAACCTAAGCGTTCGTTGCAAAACTGAGTTCCTAAGCCTAAGCCTAAGCCTAAGCCTAAGCCTAAGCAAAAAATGTAATCTAGGATCTAAACATACTCTTTTATAGACCCGGCCGTAACCTGGACGCCCCTTAAAGTAACATGGGCCAAAAATTCTATACGCTTAGTTAATTTACACTTTTTATAGACGAAACGAAATGTCGTTCACTACAAAGAGTACAGATATACCAGACGGTTTAAGCATTATTGGATCCGGAAGTGGACTGGAACAAAGGTAAAAATATTACAGTAAAACCAGCTCTAAGGTCGATTATACAAAACGTAACAATGGCGTTAAGAGGGGGATTGGAAATGTTTTCCCGTTGAGTGACTTCAAATTAGCCTAGGGATGCCATCAAACCTCAAGACTAACTACAAACATGTCCTATGCAGCAATTTTTTCCAAACACTTTTGCTCGATTCAATCAAACGCAACGTACGAAAGGTAATTTAGATTATTTATTCAGAAGAAACATTGGCTGGGTTTCCCAGCATTTATTTGGTTTTGGTCAAAAATTTATCAATTTCCTTAAGCCGGCGACTTTAGTAATTACTTATAAGTATAACTTAAGTAACAACTTAAGTACGATTTTAGAAACGCAGCCTTTGTCAGAATGAAAATTATAAACGATTGTAAAACTGAAAATATGTTTCAAATAAAAATGCTGAGAGGATTTGTTACCATAATTTTAAAAAGATTATTTTCTAGTGATTTCAAGTGAAGTGTCTATATGAGAATACGTTTCAAATGGACCTTTGTAATCTAAAAGTGACGCTATGAACGCAATCGTTATATTTCTAAAATGTATAAGAAAACCTTGATTAAAAATAATATAATTTTGGATGTATACCAACTTGTTGATCTCAGGGAAAACAGTACATACTGATGATAATTTCTTTTATACCGTTTACATTTTCAGCTTCGATCTTGCTCAAGACTACGAAATTGATCTGGAAGTTGCGCTATGCGCAATTGGATTCAGTTCGTACAGTCGCGCACATCCGTTCAATAACGTCCCTGTGCGATTTTTTACACCGACATCCGGACTGGTGAATTTAGTTGAGCCGGATGAATCGAGCGAGGCTGCTAGCGGAACCGGTTATGATACTGCTAGTGGAACTGGATACGACGCTGAATCTGGAGCCGGACCCGAAGCTGCACCTGGAACCGAATGCAACGTTAAATCTGATACCGGATACGACACTATATCTGGAACCGGATATGACGATGGATCTGAGACCGGATGCGAAATTACTGTGTTGGAGCAACAAGCTTCATCGGCGACAGCTGACGAATCTGCAACCGATGTGATCGCGGCTGAACAGACTGAAGCGGCTACAGGTTGGTTAAAAATATGAAACATTACGACAATACCGCAATCTTATTGGATAAACACGAAGAATTGTCACGGAAAATTTGGAAGGTGAAATGTAGGGCTGATCACCGCAACCATCGCTCTGTTGAGTTAAACTATTTTTAAATTCCAATTCGAATTCATTCACAATGTCCCGTTGTTTGTTCCTGTTTCAATATAAAAAATTTGCCGTTCAAAACAACAACACTTCACTATTGTTGTTATTTCGGAATATAATCATCAGTTGCACGAATGGCTAACAACAAGCTGGTATACGCACAATTCTGTAGTCGGTCTAAAGTATTGCGGATGACGGGAAACGCCTGTAACAGTGGCATGCGGTCAAATTTTAAATATTTTAAACTGTTGTTCAAAACTGAACAGTTACAAAAATTAAGTTACAAAAAGTGCAGTTACTATGCTTAATTGTAAGACGAACTTAACTGTTTTTAGAGCATTGTGAAACGTGTGAATCTAGTGAAGTCAGCCGTCAAGCGCACCATCTCAATGTTCCAAGTTTTGGCGAACAGCATAAAGTCGATGGTGACTCTTCCGCAGATAGCAATCATGGCGATAATCAATCGGTAACGGCTTCCCGGCGTGCATCTTCCGTGTTTAGCGGCAGTGTATCCTTAGGTAAGCTTGTAATTAATAGCTGATTTTGCTAATTTTGCTAATTTTAAAACGATGCATATGTCGTGTACCAAAAGCAGTTGATGATTATAAGTACATGCAAATGAGAGCTGGCCGGAAATGCAAATAAAAGCAAAGAACAGGGAAGAACCGGAAACAAACAGTAACGGTTGCGCTATGCGTTTTTTGATGTGAGGCGCCGTCCGTCACCGTGCGGTATTGTACGCAAATAACTCACGTACGATAACGTATGGTGACGGACGGTGCCGTACGGTTGACGGACGGTGCCGTACGGGTGACGGACGGTGCCGTACGGGTGACGGACGGTGCCGTACGGGTGACGGACGGTGCCGTACGGGTGACGGACGGTGCCGTACGGGTGACGGACGGTGCCGTACGGGTGACGGACGGTGCCGTACGGGTGACGGACGGTGCCGTACGGGTGACGGACGGTGCCGTACAGGTGGCGCACGGCGTCGGAGGTCAAGAATACCGAAAACCTAAGGATTCTGTTTAACGATTGTTGTTGTTTTGAAAATGTTGTTGTCCGCATTTTGCTTTTATTAATAAATTTAATGAACCAATACACTACCAGTTGTTGTTTTAGGTCTTTCGCCGCTGCTTGGAGTTTCGTTGGCAACCGAAACAAGCAACCGTCGGCAATCGTACAGCTATTTGCGAAGACCAGGAGCTCCTGGACCACATATTCCACCGGAAGCAACAACCATTCTAAATCCAGCTAATCGACTCTATTACGCTCAGTTGGATGCCCGACAGTATTCTAGTGACTCGGACAGCGAGCAATTGTACGACAGAAGTAGTAGTACGGTGAGATTTAACGGAAAAGGTTGGCTATTTCGCAAGGCAGGATGATGCATAAATCGGCTATCGTTTACCTACGTATCGTGTCATTTATTATCTTTAGCTTGTTTGAGCACAAAACAAACCTATCAGCGGTGGATACAGAATTTTCTGACCACTGGTCCAACGTGCAAAAGTTAATATGAAACGCAAATTTTAACCGTATGCCATATCTGTAGTTAATTTTTATGGCAATAGATCAGTACACTCTTGTGACCCTGTTTAGTAACGCAACCCCGCATAGAAGCTGAAACCTACGTATAAACAATTTAGCCCGCCGTTTAATCGCGTTAATTCCCCGTATACCGCACCTTATGGGCCACCCCATCCCAGCAATGTCGAAATGGATACTGCTTACTAATGTATTAACACTGAAGAAATGTAGTTGCAAAACAAAACTGTTCAACGATAAACAATCTTGAAAACACAACTTAACGAAAATGCTTTTAGGCTTCCAAATCGCTATCACAAGGTTCGCCAGCTCCGTCGAAACCGCTTTTGGAGTCAACGCCTAACGCGGCGTTACGCTATCTTGAAGTGCATTCGCGGAAGTCTGACGGTTTCCAACCCGGCGGATCGATGAACACTCAACCGATGCAGTGCTCGAGACGTAAAAGTTCGGATTGCATGCGGTCGCAAAGCTACGACGAAATTGATTGGGCTACGACAGCGCAACTTGACAAGTAAGCCCAGCTTTGCCAGGATTTCATTTCGCGAAGACATAACAAACTACGACCCACGACAAAGTATGCTAGAATTTGTAGAGTGCGAAAAAAAGCCTTTTTGATATCTTGACCCATAGTCTCAAATGCCTCTGTAGCGTCTTTCACCGGTGAGCGATAGGTTTTGAAACTCACGAACTCGGGCAATTGCGAAACTCAAAATTGGTGCAAAAGTACGACAAGTGAAATACTAAAAATGTCCTGAATCTCAAACCTTACCATACACTGCGTTCGAAACCTACAAGACTCATCACCAACTAGTAGGAGATGCTACACATATTTGAGAATACGATCCCTTGATTCCAATGGCGTATTATAATGAATTTGATTTGGCTGAGTCTTGCATTGGTAAAGTAATTAAAACATCAGTTCTCGGTAACTCATTGACGCGCTGATAAGGAAACAGAATAAAGCATTGTGTTTTCTCTAATAATCAGTACTTATCGGGACGGCACCCGTGTCCTTTTCATTGCAATGCCACCGATTAATTGCTAATGCGTTCAATGTGCCTGATTTGTTCAAACAAACCAGAACATTTCAGGGACATATGCCCCAGGCGTGGCCAAGTTATATACACCATCGAAACGTAAGTATTAATGGTGAAACAATGATTGTCGTTTCATTTTTTAAAAATTGTTTTTCTAAAGGCTTCAACCAAACTCCACTTCGACTGAAGACGGCCGCAAAAATTCAACAATGGCAGAAATGCTACCGTCGTATCGAAAATCGTTTCAATCCCGATGCGGTGGTCCTGTGAAGCATGTTTCGTTCGAAATCGATTTGCTCACGCAACCTGACGCCAGTTCATGCCAAGATGAGTCCCTCGGTAGCCGTGGTGGCGCGCATCGGTTTGAAGAGACTTGTTTTGTTGGCTCCCCAGCTGAAAAAAGTCGTGCAAATTTTCGGCAACGAAAGCAGTTTAGCGTCGATGTTGCTGCTTTTGATAAAATTGCGGATCGATGTCATAACACAGAAGAGGTGAGTGACCCAGAAGAGGTGAGTGACACAGAAGACGTGAGTGACACAGAAGAGGTGAGTGACACAGAAGAGGTGAGTGACACAGAAGAGGTGAGTGACACAGAAGACGTGAGTGATAATAGCGTTTTATAAGGGACATAAGGATCTTAAAGCATAGGCCCGTATTCTCAAATGTGTATAGCATCTATTATCAGTCCTCCACGAATAATTGTGGTGATCTTCATGCCGATGCGGATGAGTTTCGATATTTAGCAAATTTTTTCATTGATGTGGTTTACAATTAGCTGTTTTTTGATACGCCGCGGGGGAGGCTAAAAACTGCACAGGAGGGGCATAGAAGGGTTTTGAAAGACTTACATGTAAGGTTGAAAATATTCTAAGGAGGCGTGGAAATTTTTCCAGGGGAGTTGAGCCCCCCTGGCCCCTTTGGCTACGGGCCCAAGTAGAGATTTTTAGAATGTGTGCATTGATTCTTAAAATATAGCCTGTATTACTAGTCGGTCATAGGTTTCGTGAGTCTTGAGCCAATGAATGACGAGCTATGAAATATAGCACATTTGTCGCTATTTAATTCGTTTTTCGGTGTTTTTTCGCTGTTTAGACAATAACGAAGGGCTTTATGTGTTAATTGATTTTTGTAGTTTCATTTTAGGAATCCAGAGCTGAAACGACCGGCTCTTGCCTGAACGCGCAACCAGCCAATCAAGCTCCTACGGGTCCACAAAGCTCTTCGTCCGAGAGCAGCGGGTTTATCGAATCTGACACTCCATCACAATTGAGAGTAAGATTTCATTTCAGGAGCGTAGCCAAATGCGGCCTGAAGGGTTCAAAGTCACAAATCAATGAAGCAAGAAACGTTTTGCGACTGTTGAATAGAGATTTCATATTAAAATTACGCCTTGTTTGGCGTTCGCTTCGCTCGCGAGGTTTTCTTTATATTTTCACACGTATTTTGGGACAAATCTATCGGATTTCTATCGATTGAACCGCATTTTCTAACATACATAAACCATAGATTTGTGATTGAAACACATCAGTTTTAAACCTTTATCAAACTTTCTTCTCGTTTCGCTCGCCTGACTTGGCCAAATTAAGAACCCTGGCTACGCTCCTGCTTAATTTTAAAATTAGTAAAACTTTATCGGTTTTATTTTAATTTAACTTCGACACGTAACCAAGTAGTAAAAATACATAGATATTTAACCCTTTCTTTCATGAGTATTTTCAAATTCATCTGAAATCTAATTTTAAACTAGAATTAGAATTCCTGGCATTGGAGTGATGACGTTTACGGTCACAGCTCAGCTATATCAGCTTGATGCTGGTGCTGAGACCCAATAGGGCACTTACGTCTTGTGGAGATTTAGTACTATACACATTGTGTTGAGTTGCTTATACTCAACTCTGTGAGAAAACAGGTTAATGTATCTTGGTGAACATTGGTTTGGCTGGTTCAGTTCTTAACTTTAAAAGGTTAAAATTGAACTTAGTTGAGCTTCTTAACCTACTGTATCGAAACTTATTACACGACGTTTTCAGTCGATTAAAGCGAAAACTTGTTCATTTTCTACACATTTTCAAACTTTCAAATTGTGAAATGAGAAATCAAATTTTTTTAAAATTATAATTTTTTATACAGAGAATCCGTTATTATGATCTCTGAAAATAAACCAGCAAAACATACTTAAACATCAACCGGTACGCAAGATTGCACAATTCCTATATTTAGTATCGATTTTAAGTTGAATTCTTTATTTATATTTAGAATTGTAGTACCTGCTGTAAAAGTGCTATTGTTTGAGTGATTTTAAAGCCAATGTTTGTTCATTTTGACACCTTAGACGTTTAGCAATTTGTCTAAAATGAACATTAAAGACCCGCTGGTCTATTAACTTGAGTTCGCTGTAAAATTTGTGCTATTGTTTGAATATTAATTCACTGCTAAATAAATTTTTTAGATTTGAAAGCTAGTTTTCTCCAGTGTATTTTTGGACAGTATTGTTACACTAATATAATGAACGGTGAACCACGAAAATAAAATGGAATTTTTTTGCAAACTAAATTTGAAAGTTTAAAGTCAACATTTTCAAAGTCTAAAATTTTATAAGTTTTTTAATGCAAATTTTGAACTTTTTGAATTTGGGAGTTGTTCTTACATTTCGTTTTGGACGATGCATAACACATGCAGTTGTGCGGGTGTTTAAGCTGTGTAAAAGAAACATTTTAGGATCCCAAAAATACCGACACTTTATTAATTTTACCGATACCGATATATGAGCTAATATTAAGTATACATCTGCCACAATGAAATGTAGTACAGTGTGTGGAAGATGGAAGATCAATTGAACAACCCTGTTCGATTTTCACGATATTTTATTCGGACCTGTCAGCTGCAATACAGAGATACCGGGAGACTTAGAAGCAAGCCTTGGTCTTATTAATTGTAGGATTAGGATTACGCTTAGGCTAGATTTAGACTCAGATTTATACTTAGGATCAGGCCCTTGTACTTAGTTTGTTTTCAAACAATAATTTATTACTGAATCTAGTGGTTACAGGTAGATATTCTTATGTACGTGTTTTGTAGTGAAATTTAGACGCAACGGAAGTTTGGTGTACCGTCAGGGTTCAAAAATGTTCTTTTTTCACAAAATATAAAATATTGTTTTTCCAGAACATTACAATTTATCATAGGGTCAATCTATACGTTTGTTTCATTGTTCGGGTATTACACAAAAAATAAGAAATCGGTGCCTTCCTTGGAAACTTCCGGTATCCTGTCGCAAATTATAACATCCGTAACTTCCGTAAGTAGCTAGGCTGAAAATCAAATGGACCAAATATAAATGCTACTAAAGTCGTTGCAAGATTTGCAACGCCACTATATGCTAGCATGTTGTACCTGGATTTAGTGAATTAGCGTTCGTGTTGTGTTATTTAGTTCTACTCTGGAACGGTGCCTAAAATACGTATGTATGGTGTGTCAGCTTTAATAATGCAGACATTTGTTTAAGAATATTCGTCATAAAATTACGTTTAAATAATTTGCAAAAAGTGAACGACTGAAACAAACACTTACAAAACGGTCATTTTAAAATATTAAAGGGCGAAGTATTTCCGCATTCCATTAAAACACAAACTCTAGAGTTTCAGATTTAGCTCGTTTAGAATCACAGAGGTGCAGTATTGAGAGCGTTAATAGTTCAAAGTTGTTTCGCTAATCATTTTTGTTAAAGCTAAACGCAAAAACGTCTTAGAAGATTTGTGTTGATTTTGGCCAATTGTTGGTCTGATAAAGTATTTTTTGTTTTGTCTATTAAATATTTCAAACTGGCCCATGCATAGAACAGGGCCAGAACAGTAGTATAAGCATATTCCTAAGCCTAAGCCTAAGCGTACGCGTATGCATGAGCTTATACGTAAGCCTAAGCCTAAGCCTAAGCCTAAGCCGAAGCAAAAAAATTAGTCTAAACCTTAAACAGACTCTATTCCAGCTCCTCCAGAAAACGATCCGGCCCTGTTCTATACATGGGCCTCAAAAGTGAATATTCCTAAAAGTGTATGAATTTTAAGTTTCACAAATTTCGACCTTGGTTTTGGATTTATAATTTCAATATTTTGAGTTAGGAAGGCATACAATTTGAGCTACTTTAAACTGCACTGCAGGACGTAATATGTTCAAAAACGTATAACTGAATCAGTTTTATTTTTCAAATAACGACAGCATTAGCTTGTTACCGGATATCCGGTTCCGGTTACGCTTCCTGTAAAAATTAGTGTCTGTTTCCGTTTTTGTATTTCCGCTCTTTTGGAACAGAATTTGTTAGAACCTTTAGGAAAACCTGTGTACTTGCATCAGATTTGTACCAAAATGGTTTTTGTAAGCTTTATACTTTAATGATTTAATTAATATCCATTTTTTTTCCGTTTTCGGTTCCGGTTCTTTAAGGGTTGCGCTATACACACCGCACGTCTCCGGACACCGTCTCGCTCCGGCACGCTGCATGATGATAAAATTTGTTTATTAAAAATTGTCGTAACTCACCAAATATAATTTTGCCCACATTTTTGTTACCAAAGCATAGCGACATGCGGTGGCACGCAGCGACGTTCGGGACAGTAGAGTATAGCGCGACCGTAACTGCCTGCATAGCTTAAATCAAAGCTAGATATAGATCACCCATATTGCAAACCAATGCACCCACGCGCTTGACACTGATTAGCTAAGTAATTTCGTAGAGTTTTTTATTTATTTGAGGATTAGCAGATGTCATTGTTAGGTTGGCCCATGTATAGAACAGCGCCGGATCGTTTTCCGAAGAGGCTATAATAGAGTCAGTTTAAGCTTTAGACTAATTTTTTTGCTTAGGCTTAGGCTTAGGCTTAGGAATAGGCTCATCCATACGCTTAAGCTTGGCTTACGCTTAGGCTTAGGCTTGGGAATATGTTTACTGTTCCGGCCCTGTTCTATACATGGGCCGTTAGGTTTATGCAACTTCTATGGGCAAACTTGCATTTAAGGTCTCGATCAACTTGCTTAAAGTATTTTTTGGTCTTTAGAATCCGTGCAAATAGTGTTTTACTTTTCTATGCGTTGTAGGATGGCGTAATCAATAGTTCGAATCATAATAAGTCATGCGCTGAACACAATCTAAATTTGGTTTCTTCTGACAACACCACCACCACCATAAGCAACAACAACATCAACAACAGCAACAACAACGACGACGAGAACAACAACAACAACAACAACAACAACAGCGAAGACGACGACGACGACGACAACAACACCAACACCAACAGCAACAACAACTTCAACAACATCAAAAACAAGAACAACAACAACAACAACAACAACAACAACAACAACAAAAACAACACATCTGCGTACGAATTGGTGACTTCGGGTACGCAATTAAAACATAAACACATAGTTGAAATCAAACAGTTTTTGACCATTCGAGATTTTCCGAAAAATTAAATTATTAACGCATATGTCACATGAATATTTTCTATTTCATTTAAAATTTTAGTTTCAAACTAAAATTTAAACCACGAACTCTGGCGTGCGATACGCTTAAGACCATTGAACTATAACCACTGGACCTCAGTGCCGATTTAAAGAAACTGGTTGAAATTTCCTTGTGACTTGTAACCAGGAATTTGTTACTCGATATTTTGAAAAATCGCTTGGACTATGAAGTATTAATAGGACCATTACTTATAAGTAGAACAACGAGTTGCTCCTGTAAGTTACTTGAAATCCACGCGTGCCTGTGGTAATTTTGTTTGCCCCATAGCCAACACCGCAGCTAAAGGAGTATAGGACTTAACTCAACACAAGAACCACATTTCGAAATTTTCATAGAACAGAATGCCTCGTTCCGAAATCCAGTCTGCGCCCTGACCTGCTCCAATAACGCTTTGCAGTCGCATAAATGCTCTATTTCAGAAAAGGTGGAATCCAACTTGCCAAGGGCTGCAAGCAGTAGCAACGAACCCTCCTGTTCAGAACAAGCCATATCTGGGATTTCCGAATCCAAACCTTGTCAGGCGGAATTTCCAGCTAAAATCGAACCAGCTTCATCTCGTGGGTCGGCCCTGGAACGGAGACGTAAATTTAAAATGAAACTGAACGGGGAAAATTCAACGATGGGGGGCTTCACTTGTTTCGCTGGAACCCTCTGTCTTGATCACGACGAAATTGACCGTTGTACAGCGGGGCCTCCAAGCGCTCCACCTGTAAGAAGTTCTGAATTCAGCACAGAAGCGCTATGGTGCGCGGCTTGTGGACGGAACCCGAAAACAGAGGTAAAGCAAACAGAACAAATCCAAGCCGGCGCCGTTGAACAGTTTTCATTCGTTGAAACAAAATCACAGCTCGCATTGGAAAACACAAATGCGTCCGAGAAGTCCAAAAAACCAGCAAAATCCAGACAAAACGCGGAAAATACGACAACGGACAGTGATGCAGGAAAGAATCTGGGCCCAGCAAGCGATACGACCAATCCAGACGACGCCACATGCTTGGATAAATACCATTGTGGGGGCAACAAGGCTGACCAGTTTCAAGAAACTATCCATGATTCCATTTGCTATAGCGCAGCAGGGGACGGAAGTATGAATTCAAGCAGAGCAAGCTGTCAACTGACAATTGATACATCGGATTCGTCTGGATTTTATTCATGCGAGAGATCGGCGAAGGAAAAATCTAGGAAAGCTGAACATAGACGACATTACCGGAACGTGGAACAGACATCAAACATTAATCCGATGGGCGTTGGAAACAAACTTAAACTCGTTCAACCAACGCTGTCATTTAGTGCTCCTGACGTTCGAAAGATGGTTGTGAGCGATTATGCCCCCGAAGAGACAAAAGTTCGAGTTAGTTTCGTTGTTTCTGTTCTCAAATAAGCGTTTTCTACCAGCGGATCTAGAGGAAGCGGATGGGGGGGCGTACGCTCTCCGTCGGAAATTTCTTTGTGTTAAGATGGTTAGGGCCGCCCTACCTTACAGTTTGTCCCATCAGAAACATTTTTGTAAATAAATGATAAGGGCCCCCTTTTATACAGTTTTTCTCTCAGAAATTTTTTGTTATAAAATGGTAAAATGCCTACATGACAATTTTCTCATAGAAAATTTTTTGGCGATAAAATGATAATTTGTCTACCGTACAGTTTTTCGTTGCCAATGGCAGATATATAGCGTACAGTAACAATTGAGTTTCGAAACATTTGCTACTCCCCACGTTACAAATTCTGGATCCACCTCTTGATTAATTTATAATTTGGGGGAACTACAAAATGTGCCCTCAAATGTGTAGAGCATCTGTCACCAGTTGAAGAAACAGTTTGTGTTTTAAAATTGCACAATAACGCATAAAGTATATATTATGCACAGAAGCCAAACGCAATTTTAGTGCTAAATTGTAATGCAAAATTTTGGTTTTCACGCCTGTTCTATAGCCAAGGCCTGGATGGGTCGAGCATGGCTCTGTCCAGTGTTGTCGAAAAGTATTAACATCTAGAAGTAATAATCCAAATATAAAGCCTGGACCTATACTTCCAAATGTGTATAACCCATATCATCAGTTAGCGATAGGTTTTCGAACTGACAAATTCCTGCAATTGCCTATCTCGAGATTGACGTGTAAGATATTATCAATTGCAGAAAAATGACCTTAATTTTGAACCTTGCCTTGCATTAGTTGGTAGGTTACAACTTACTATACCTATCACCAGTGATAGGTGCTACACCCATTTGCAGAGTATACAGGGCCTAAGCTCAAGCAAAGTTTACGGTTTTCAACCAAATATTATTTTAGGCTTCAAGTGATGTGATGGCCGGCAGTGAAACGGAGCAACTTATTGCCGAAAAGGTGAAATTTTTGTTATGAATTGCTAAACACAAGTACATTACAAACAATCGTGTCAAAAATAAAACGCTATTTTAAACGCTTTTTTCTGTTATGAACTCCGCTCAAAAGGACTAGTTTACGGAGGTTCTACAAAAATATGAAGCTTTATTTGTGTTCTCGCATCGAAATCAAAATAGCGTAGCGCGGTGCCGGGGCCGCTGTAGCGTGTGGCCAAGGATCACTGTTCAATCGGGCCGCTTCCAATCTTGCCGTCGTTAATTTAGTGTGTAATTTTAGTAAATCAATGTTTTAGAATGTCAAATCGGAAATGCGACAAGTTTCCAAGATTCTGGATAACGCACGCGAACGAGTTCTAGCTTTAGTCAAAGACGATTCCAACCAGCAGCCAAAAATGCCCGAACGATTTTTAGCTTGTCTTAGGCAAAGAAGCCAGGACCAGCTGTTCAGCATGAGGTAGGCGAATGAATTTAAAATTCAAAAAATTTTGTTTGGTACCTACCAGTTCGGAGGCATGATTTAAATTATGTCTTGTAAGACTTTCGCCATCTCTGAACAAGTTATAGGTTAACTTTAGGCAAGGAATAGAAAGCCAGCTGGTTAATAGCTTGGAGTAGGCACAAAATTTGAAATTTCAACAGATTTATTTGTACAAAACTGATACGGTTATATCCAAGACATTTCGGCCCATGTAAAGATCAGAGGCGGAACGTTTTTCTACGGAACTGCAATAGAGCAAAGTTATGCTTTGTAGCTTAAACTTAAGCCTAGGATTAGGTTTAGGAATACGCAAGTACTACTGTTACGGCCGTGTTCTATACATTGGCCAACCTTTCTATCTAATTTTTCTGGCGAATTCCGACGCTGATAACAAGGGCTTATATAAATGAGAATAATGAGCTATGCCGCGTCCGAAACTTTTTGTAAAGTAACAAAAAACTCCCTTTTGCGGACTTATAATTATCTAACTTTAACGCAATGTTATGCCCTACGCAATGAAATTATGGCTACGCTTCTTGATATAACTTACTATTGCTTAGGCTTAGGTTTAGGCTTTGGCTTAGGCTTAGGCTTATGCTTAGGCTTAGGCTTAGTCTTAGGCTTAGGCTTAGGCTTAGGCTTAGGCTTAGGCTTAGGCTTAGGCTTAGGCTTAGGCTTAGGCTTATGCTTAGTCTTAAGCTTAGGCTTAGGCTTAGGTTAGGCTTAGTCTTAGGCTTAGGCTTAGGCTTTGGCTTAGGCTTAGGCTTAGGCTTTGGCTTAGGCTTAGCTTAGGCTTAGGCTTATTAATGCTTAAACGTGGTTTTGAAAGTTTGCCAGTTTCGCTTACAGCGTTACCGAAATATTTTTCTATCTTTTCAGATTGAACCAAGAAACATTTCGTGTGACTCAATTTGAAATCGCGTCCGAACTTCACCGATTGAGTCAACTTGTTGAGTCGCGAGCTCGACAACTCGTATCGCCTGAAGAGCGACGGTCACGGATCGACGCTTACAACAAAGTTCACTTAATTGATGGTGACTCCGGTTTAGTAAGGAGACTACTGAACTAAATTACTGACTAGTCAACAATTAGGTTTAGGCTTAACATGACGCTTGTGATATGAATTATACTTAGCGTTAGGTTAAGTTCGGACTACAGCTTAGAACGTTGGGTTCGGGCCTGTAGCCAGGGGGGGGGGGGTGGCTCGTCCCCCCTGGAAAAATTCCGGCACCCATGGAGAACTTTCAACCTTGTAACTCATTGAAAACCCTTGAATGCCTCTCCAGCCCCTCTAGCAAGGTGAGCTGGCTTCGGGCGTGGTTTGGTTTAGAATAAAGTTAAAACTACGGCTGCTGCTTTATACTTAGGTACATGAGTATACTGTGGCCGCAACTTATCCTTATATGTGTAGGTTTACGCGTGGGTTGCAGCATACTTTTAAGCTTGGAACACGCAGCCAGACCGTTCTAGCTCTAGTTTTCTGTAGCACACACGTTTAACTTTATGCGTACAATTTTGTACAGTTTAACGTTAAGAATATACTTTTAAGAATTAACTATCCTGCTATAAACCATAGATAACATCATACTTTGAGCAGTGAATCAATTTCTATACTGAACTTAGTTTTTAGTGTATGAAGCTTTGACACAATGTAACTAAGGAAATAGACTCCTACTGATTCAGACACAAACCCCGGACTCTCATTATCTCCCAGCTGTGATCCGGATCACTACAATCGCTAATTTACAGCTTTTTCTTATAGTTGTTAGTATTATGTTTTGGTCATCTTTCAGGTTGAAACATTGCCAAAAACTAATCAGAACGTTGCACACTCTGAGAATTCAGGGTTACCCTTGTTTTTGAGCGAAATACGTCAGCGTTATCCAGAACGATTTGGAATAACACGATCCACAGAAGCGCTTCAGGATGTTCGCCAACGGTTGTCGTTGAGTCCTCGGCATTCGGTACCGCCATAGTAATTGTGTTTGATTTATTATTCTTATTTTCTTATTATTACTGCTGTGGTTGTTGTTTGTTTGTTTGTTGTTGTTGTTGTTGTTGTTGTCGTTTTTGTTGTTGTTGTTTTTCATTGGCTAGGTTTCTGAAACCCTATACTTTTAAGTACGACTTAACCCGCTAAGTAAATTACTTGATAATTTTGCCGTTTTTAAAAGCGTACTTAAACTAAGTAAATGCTTAAGTTGCTGGCTAAATTTGATAGATTGCAAATTAACGGTTCAGTCATACCAACCCTGGCCTAATTGAAGTACTAGACTCATTGTGCAACATAAATATAACGCAAAATTATTACTTTCTTGTTATGCCAAAGGCTGACGTTTGGCGTTAACTTGTTTTTGCTCGAAAATTTAAATATTTTCTTTTTTCGGCAAGTTAAGTGATTGCTTCAGTGAATACTTAAGTAAGACTTCAGAAACACAGTCACAGCCTCGATTGTGTCTGTCAGTTAAGGATCAAGTGTGGATGCATCACCTTCACAGTGCCTTCAAGGTACTGTAGTTGTTAAACGGCGTAAATGTTTATTGTTTATACCTTGATTCAAGGGATAAGACCGACAAAACCATAAGTTGATCGGTAAAAATCCGCCTAATATCAAAAAGTTCCAAAAAATAGAATATGTTCATGTGAAAACGGAATAAGCATACCACAAGCTCATAATTGTCAGGGCCCGTCACTAACGCCAGAAGGAAAAGAGACGTCGTCCGAGCGTTCGTGTTCCGCATCCAACTCAACTCGACCAGCATCTCAGACGAGTTCAATCGCTCAGCCAACCGATGCTTCTTCACTACCATCGTTGGATTCAACGAGCCTTAAGTCAGTCCCTGTAGAGCTGTTGAATCCAAATCCTCTTTCTCAAATGGCCCCTAATCCGTCCGAAGACTCACAAAATGCCTGCCAGCGAACTTCTCCGTGCGCTTGCGATCCTTGCAACAGACTTCAATCTGATATGGAGTCATTTCGAATCGAGGTAATGCTGTCTCATGCGCAGTGTATTGCCGCGATGCGAGAAGCAATTGTACAAGTAATTGCTAATTGCATGACAGTAGCTTGGCATACAGCAGTAGTAATTGCATGTTGCATGCAGTTTTAACGCAAAAACGTGTGCAGAGTGCATTATTAATCTTGCGTTTATCTAATTTCTTCATATTTTTAGACTCAAAAACAATTACGTTTTATGCGTTTCATAATTGATTATTTTAAACAATTTATAACGAAATCAAGCAGGTGATAATTGAAGCCAGATAATTTGACGCTAACTGAAGAATTATCATTTTGTAGCCCAGTACTAAAAGCCTTCTGTATGAAACTAAATGGTTTAAATAACCGAAATTGACCCCTTTCCTCATAGAGTATACTGTGAGCAACCCAAAATAGAAACAGTGTATGTGCAATACACAACGCGCAGTGCACAACAATTCTTACGTGCACTTTAACATCTCCACAAGATGTTAGAGTCTCCTCGGGCTCGAGTGTCTTGTGCCTATAGCTTAGTGGTCATTGTGATCGCTTCCCACCCGAGAGATTAGGGTTCGAATCCTACCTTGGAATTGTTTGTGAGCTGAAATTAAAAATATTCATGTGGCAAAGGGTTTACTGCAATTTCTGTCAGTAAACCTTGACAAAGTATGCCATAACTTTGTCACAAATGTTAGGTGAAATAGCCAATGTAAAGAATAGGGGCGGAACAGTATTATAAATATATTCCTAAGCCTAAGCCAAGCCTAAGCCTAAGCCAAGCCTAAGCCTAAGCCTAAGTCTAAGCCAAGCAAAAAAATTAGTCTAAAACTGAAGCTTTTACTCTATTGCAGTCCAACAGAAAAACGTTCCGCCACTGATCTTTACATGGGCCGGATGAAATTGTTCATTGAAGTTTGAACCTCAAATATTAATATGACTTCTCGAAGACATCACGGTAAGCTAAGGTATAAGCTGTACCATTGACATTCTAACAAACCCGTAGCCAGAAGATAGACCATTTGCGACTGTGAGAACCGCTAGAAAAGTTTCTAATTTATAAGCAAAAGCCATTTGAATTGGTTGAATGCCGCTTTTGAAAATTTTTTAGCCCCCCATAGCATATTATTAAGCTGCTTACCGGCATGTGTTCAAAATAAGTTTTAGCTCGCAAAATTGTTGTACTAGCGTGACAGGTATAACCAACAAATCTGACAAAGTCCAAAGGTCTGTAAAAGATTTTGAATGCATTAATGTTTATACTGAAGTTCGACGATTAAAAATTTTGTTCCACAAGCAACTAAACCTCTATCCGATTCCAATAGTATATTTGGTACATTTTATAGTTAATCAGACGCATATTTTAGTTTGGGGATCTGTGGTATTCCGACTGGAAAACTGGAGAACTGATCATCATAGAGGCTGGGACGCTTAGGCTTATAATTACTACGGACAATTTAAAGAACAGGGGCGGAGCCTTATGGCCCATGTATAGGACAGGGCCGGAACAGTAGTATAAGCATATATATTAATAAGCCTAAGCCTAATCCTAAGCCTAAGCAAAAAATTAGTCTAAAGCTTAAACTGACTCTATTATATCCCCTCGGGAAAACGATCCGGCCTTGTTCTATACACGGGTCAGCCTTGCTATAAGCATATTCCTAAGCCTAAGCCTGAGCCTAAGCCTAAGCCTAAACATCAAAATAAGTTTACTTCTAAGCCTAAGTCTAAGCCTAAGCCTAGGCCAAGCAAAAAATTAGTCTGAAGCTTAAGGTTACTCTATTCTAGTGCCACAGAAAAACGTTCCGCGCCTGATCTTTACATGGGCCATTACTTCTATGTTTAAGTTAAGGTTCAGGTTTTGGCTTTGGTTTAGGCTTGGCAGGCAGACCTGTTATAACACCGGCTGTCCCAACAGTATGCTACTATTAATAATTATATTATATTTTTTTTTGGTTTTCAGTTGAATGAACGTTTGGGCACTGGAGTGAACATTTGCTTATGACACACCGAGACGGCAAACCATTTCAAGTCCTTCTTGGGAACAAATAATTAAAGTGCAAAGATTTTATTTTATACCATCATGAATTGTCAGTATTTATCGCAGTCTATGTCTATTAAATGGCTGATAGTGGTTTATGTATATCCCAATCTTAATGTTAATACTAAGGATTGTTCTTGATACTAAAGTTCTGTACCTGAAAGTGTAAACGAATTCAATACTGAACTCATTAACTTAGAACGAAACGTCGGCCATCGCTAGTGTTGTGCCTATTATGTCTTAGCAGTTTTCGGTAAATTTTAATTGACAATGGCTGCGGTTTCTGAAACTTTACTTTAACTACAACTTTATACTTTTCGAGGGAGCCCCAATAAAATGCTCGGCCAATGTAACTTTTAGGGGCGTAACTGTAAATGAAGCGGTTTCCAAAGCCTAAACCTAAGCCTACGTGTTGCAAAAATGTGTTTCTAAGCCTAAGTCTAAGCCTAAGCCTAAGCCTAAGCAAAAAATTGTAATCTAGAATCTAAACCCACTCTTTTATAGACCAACCAGAAACCTTTACGCCCCTTAAAGTAACATTGGCTCATACCTCTATAACTTTGAGGTCTGCGAAAAAACTTTAGTTTGCCAAGGTGGGTCCCCTAGTATCGCCCCCCAGTTGGGGGTTTGAGGGGTTCTTTCACCGGCACTGATAATCTTTTTTTGTCTTCACAAGTTTCCGTATTTTATGCGTATAATTATAACCCGAAGCCCAAGTGTGAAATTTATGCCCGTATTCTTAAACGTGTGTTGCACTTGTCAGTAGTTTGGGCCAGTAGCCAGATGGACGCCAGGGGCGGCTCAGCCCCCTTGCAGAGTTTTTGTCAACACTTGAAAATTTTCAACACCACCTTGCTTGTAAGTCATCGAAAACCGTTGTATGCCCCTCTTCAACAATGTTTGACCTCCTAGCAAGATGAGCTCGCTACGAGGCCTGCATTATCTGTCAATAGAATCTTAAATTTAGAATCGGTGATTGGTACACAGAATTTCAAATTCGCATTATGTCTAAAACGAGTGTATTTAAACTTTATTTACTTTTGTTCAAAATATACCGCAGCATACGGCCAAATCTCACGAATGTTTGCTATCCAGCAACCCAAAAAAAGTGTTAAAACGAATATTTGAATGTTGATACTGAAATACCTGATTTTAGTTCAATAATTTCCTTAATTTGTACTTTTAAAATGTATATAAAACAATAAGTAATTTTAAGTTTGAGTCCTACATCTGACCGGGCCACTGGGACCAAATATCACGTATTTTTCCTGCCTGGCAACCCGAACGATCCGTTGAAATTCATTTTCAAAAACGGCGGTGGCTGACGCGTTGAAAAGTCGCGCATTGCTTGCACAAGCATCGGCCGTGGAATTGTCAACTGTTGTACCATTGATTGCCATAGAAAATTAGAAGCATTAGACGCATTTGACGCATTGGACCATATATCCGATGACGCAATTGTCATATTAACAACTGATTCGATGACGTCAATTGAATCTGATGATAGTGTTGAAATCACGTCATCGATCACAACTGTATTGGTCGGAAGAGGCAACGGGGGCAAGTGACCCTGGGAGCCAGCTTGGCCCGCTTTGGTCAAACAGCTGTCGTGCGGTTTGAGACGAAGCAAAACTAGCGCGTACGTGATGATTAGGCCGACAATCTGGAGTAAAAAGTGATAAAACGTCGTGAAAGTCCGAAAATACAGAAGAAATTGGGATTAGTGTTGTGCACCCCCCCCATTAGCGGAGGGTGATGTGAAAATGGCACGCTCTTGTATACTTTCCATTACATTTATGGTTCAGAATTAGGTTTAGGCTTGATTTTAGTCAAAAGCTGAGGTTTCAACGATTAAGTTTTGTAAGTGTATAAGTTTTTTTCTTAAACCTAAACCCAAAAGTCTAAACTTCAAAATACATCCGCCCGATAGGATATTTAAACAATTTTACGGATCTATATTTCGTGCAGTACCGGACGACGCCAGAAACAGAGGACACTAGCCGCCGAACAAGTATAACGCAACTTTTCGGTCAGCAAAATTTTTTACTCTTGAACGCTATAATAAAAATCAATTAACAATAGGCAGTTTGTCCAATGTATAGAACAGGGTGTCAACAGTAGTATATGCATTTTCCTAAGCCTAAACCTAAACGTAACACTGAGCTTATACTTTAAGCGTAACCAAAAATTCAGTCTAAAGCTTAAGCTTATTCTATTACAGTCCCAAACGGTCCGGCACTGTTCTTTACACGAGTCGGTAGTTTATACCGTAAACAACAGGCCGCGTTCGATCAAAAATCCACGCCAAACAGAAATTCCCCATCCGTATTGAAGATGAATTTTTTCGGAAAGACAAAAAATCTGAAAACAAAATATGAAAACAACAATATTTCATTTGAAACTACGTCCGTGCTAATAAATAGACCGTAAACAGTAACACGATTTCCGAAGTTTTTTTACCAAATCATCAGCTTTAACAAACGTTATTTCCAACCTGCAAATAGATACCCGCTTACCTAACATTATTCCTTTCAATTTGCAACGGGGCACACAATTTAAAGACGGACGTATGGTCGAAATAACCCGCTTACAAGTGGGGCTAAGCATTTATAGATTGGACACAATTTTTCGAAGAGACAAAGTTGAGCTGTCCTGGCCTTCCTCTGGCAAGGGGCTCGAATGAAGGAAAAATGAAATGAAGCGTTGTATTTTTTCAAATTGTGTGCAATACCAGGCAAGTTCAATTTCAAGAATTCTCAGGTAACACAGGCATAATTCAATTCGATTCATAAAAGAAGGCGAGTTAAGATTCAATTCAATTCATAAGAAGGCGAGTTAAGATTCCATTCAGTTCATAAGAAGGCGAGTTAAGATTCCATTCAGTCCATAAGAAGGCGATTTAAGATTCCAGTCAGTCCATAAGAAGGCGATTTAAGATTCCATTCAGTTCATAAGAAGGCGAGTTAAGATTCCATTCAGTTCATAAGAAGGCGAGTTAAGATTCCATTCAGTTCATA
This sequence comes from Enoplolaimus lenunculus, assembly GCA_030248215.1. Lineage (NCBI taxonomy): Eukaryota > Metazoa > Nematoda > Enoplea > Enoplida > Thoracostomopsidae > Enoplolaimus > Enoplolaimus lenunculus. The sequence goes on from JASANG010002066.1 coordinate 58,934, forward strand.
AGAAGGCGAGTTAAGACTCCATTCAGTTCATAAGAAGGCGAGTTAAGATTCCATTCAGTTCATAAGAAGGCGAGTTAAGATTCCATTCAGTTCATAAGAAGGCGAGTTAAGATTCCATTCAGTCCATAAGAAGGCGAGTTTCACGGTATAACTTTAACATACGCCAAAACTACGTTGTTCTGGGTAGAAATTCCACTGCTGGACTGACTGTATATTCATTCCCTTGTCTACGTCGTTTTGAGTTCCCAATACGAACTATCTGCAGCATTAAACTTTTAGGTAATATTAATGACCATACGTATATATCAATTCTAACCTGAAATCTATCAGCTTGATTTTTGGGTTTCGTTTGAAGCGCCGTCTGTAAAACTTTTCGTGCCTATAAACAATATGATAACCCACGCAAGAGCTCATTCTTTGCCAGATAAAAAGTTCATTTACTTGTTTTGCCAAAAAAATTAACAATCAAAATTTTAGCTGCGACTAGCACGAGTAAGCTGAGTAGTGCAATATTTTTGGCTACCGGCTCGTACGAGTCAAGTTTCATCGAAAACGACAGTTTTCAATTGAGACTTAAACTTCGAATCTGAAAGTGTTCATTATACTTAAGTGAAGGTAAGTCCTGTGAAACACTTTCTTTTTTAAACCCTCGATGGTTAATTAATTGCAGCAAGAGTGCATGATTACTCTATAACAAGAGTATGCAACTGGGTACATTCTGTATGGAAAAGAATGTACACGGCACACGTTGCATTTTTAGTCTACCCCCTTTTGTGTTATGGGTTATCCACGTAATAATGCGCGCATAGTTGTAAAAATTGTCCATACTCCCCCTTTAGGACCAGCGTCAAAAACGATGCTGTAGCCAGGGCCTGATGACAACACACCATGTACTTATAGGAAGCCGGTTTTGTCGTTACAGAGTTCCAAGGAAGTAGGGGCAAAACAGAGTCGCTCGGTAGTGACTGCTGCCAAAATGTACAGTTGCAGTGTTGTTTCTACGAAATAAATTTTAATTTTTTGCACATAAGTTCTGCTAAAACATATGTACAACAATAGTTCCTTCGAACAGTGTCTTGTTACAGTATATGGACATTGCACTGTGTACTTTGAGTGTAGCGACATTGCTTGTCTTGTAAGCGGGATGTCGGTTGTGTCCTTGGACTCTGTATAAAGACGCTAGTTCTAAATATAACATTCTTTCTACAGAGTTCCTGGAAATGACATAGGTCCTAACTCAGACCTGGACAATTTTTTACAGTAGTGCGCGCAGTATTACGTGGAATCATATATAGATTTAAAACAAAAGAAATGCTCCACCCCCCCCCAAATTCCATTACTTATTTAACACCAAAATTATAAGCCATCAAACAAAGATTTGATCTACTTTTACAAGCAAGGTTCACTGTAAATTCCAGTGAGTTGATTAATTAACTCCGAGGGAGAATTAGTTATTTGTTGGTATTTCTGAGATAATAGCAGTAAAATAACTCCGTCTGAGCTGATTTAATTCTGGGGGAGTTTATGAATTAACTCTGAATGAGTTCACAGTCAATTCACAATTGTGAGTTCTGAAAGTCCTAAATTCAGAGCTGTCAGGCTTCTAAGTATATTCAACTCACTCTGAGTTGAAATCAACTCACTCGAATTTACAGTGTTTCCAACTTTTGTCAGCGTCAACCGAACTCGTTTTAAGGCTCGTGCAAGGGTCGTTGTGGTCATTCTCTGGCTACGAACCTGATTTGGTTAAAACGTCGACACATACCTTTTCGTTCGTTTTAAATCCTGACACACAAATCGACAGTAAATAAAAGAACAGCACCAGTATTTGAGCGGTACTCCAGATGAAATTGAAATAAAAAATCACATCACTCGCGTCTGGGACAATATTTTTCGTTTGAGTCACAAAATAAACCGTCAAACACAGCGTCAGAACGCAGAGGCCAAGTGAAAACAGTAGAAACGACGAAAAAACGGTACAAATTTTTCGCATTGCCAACGTCAACGAACAAAACGTATCAAAATATAAACTCATTGGCCGACGTTCGAATATCGGATCCGCCGACATCGCTTTGACCAGTGACCCGATCCAAAACCGAATCAACGCGGTCAGGGTCATGAAGTATAGCAGCGGTAGAACTTGCCAAACGGTAAACATTGGCAAAAGTACAAATGGAAGATACTCAAACAGCCAGCCGTGTTCAACTTCTTCCATATATCCAGGCGAAAAGTAAACAGTCAGTAGATATTCAATGGTTCGCAGCAGGAACGTTATTGAAAATAGCGTAACAGAAGCGCCGATGAGGGTAACGTTAATCTGTCGGACGTTAGGCGTAACCCCAAAGTTTGACATAAACGATGCGTTAAGTGAATTTAAATATTTGAGCAGGCGTTCGTGTGGTGATCGAACGAGAAAAAATAACGAAATGTTCACAACGCTTTGAAGAGGTTTCATACCTGAAGTCAATAATTGCAAGTTTAGTCGGAGGTAACCGTTTACCTTTGCCGTACAAAAAATTTGGCAAAAAAAGTACTGCAATAACCATAGCTAGTCAACCGGATTTGCGCAATGCGCAAAAGTTAACGAATGCACAACAATCTGCAAGCAGTGTTTCTTTTCACAGAACAATCACGTTCAAGTAAACAAAGTTATGCTTGAAGGTTGGTCAATATGCGTATGTGAGGAATTCCAGCTTTTATTATATAGATAATAATAACAATAGTAATAATAATAATAATAATAACAATAATAATAGTAATAACAATATTATTATTATTATTAATAATAATAATAATAATAGTTTAGAATTACTCTTCGGCTTAAGTTTTGGCTTAGCCTTAGATTTAAATCTTAAGTGTAAGCTGTGGCTTAACCATGGCATAAACAGTACTGGGGTGAGTTGGTTTGATAGCAAATTGCTACAGGTGGACGGCGCGGTTTCGGGCCGTCCGACATCGTCCGCTTGTAGCAATTTGCTATCTAGCAAGCTCTTGTTTCCGTCACCGGAGGCGTCCGGCGCCATACGACGAACCAGATGGATTTCCACATCACACCATATAAATATTCATAAGAAAATTTTTTATTTTGCAGTACCGTCCGGCGACGGCCGACGCCGCTCGACGAGTATAGCCCAACCTTAAACTCTATTCCAAATCGTTCTAGGACAGACAGTAAATTTGTGATTCGGTTTCCAATTGTTCTAAAAATTTGAATTTTTTCAAAAAGTATAATCATTTTAGAACTGTGGGAAAATTTTGACTTTAGTTGTTTTCCGATGTCGTGATTCGGTTTCCAATTGTTCTAAAAATTTGAATTTTTTCAAAAAGTATAATCATTTTAGAACTGTGGCAAAATTTTGACTTTAGTTGTTTTCCGATGTCAATTAACCTGTTTCAATTTTGAGTAGAGTTTACTTCAGGCGGGTAACCAAGAGTCAGAATTCAGAGAGGTCATCAGATCCAAAGCGTGCAAAATATTTTGCATTCGTTGAACGCTTTTTTGACTCATGTTGTGATAAAAAGATTTTTAATCAGGACATGAAACGCCGCAAAATGATGGTTTGTCTCGTGAATTGGGATATGCGTCTAAACCCGCAAAGACTATTGCTGGCTTCGCACTTGCTTAACTTAGTCAAATTCAACGACAATAACATGCTTTACCTGTAATTATTGCCGAAACAGTTTCAGGATACCACAGTCCAAAATACGTCAAATACTCGCGTACGACCCATATGACCAAACACATGATTGCAACGTTGACAACACAATAAAATAAACTCAACAACGAAAACAACAACGTCATCAAACAATTGGCAACATGCATCATAGTGCTCTTGGCCTTTTTCGTCGCTGATTTTCGAGATTTCTTCAAGGCGCCTTGTAGACCTTCATCGCCAAGCATTCCAGGGTCGCTGCTCATAGATGTATCTGAATCAAATCCATAGCGTTCAAATCGAAAAGTTTCCTTCCCAGTTGGAATTCCATCCTTGTTGAGCAATTCACTGGAGTCGTTCGTTGTCGCCGGAGCCGCAATTTCACCAGTTGAACGTCGAGTTGAATTTAAATTTGAGTTAAACATTGAATTCAAATTTGAATTAAACTTTGATCCGTCTTCACGAACGCGGCTCAGCTTAGTGTGCGGGTGAGCTTTTGAGTAAAATCCGGCCAGTTGAAGAAGTACAATGCTTGGCCTGAGTCGGGTCAAAAATGACGCACTGGAGCTCGCTGAGCTTGGAGAAGGTTTCGTCGATTTGCGGCGACAGAAATGTGGACAGCGGTTTTGATGACAAAGACATGCCACTCGTTTAGCGCAGAAATTTTGCTCGGCGGTACACGACGTCCCTGTAAGATTACAACGCGGCCTTCCAAAGTTAGAGAACGTTGATTTTTGATTATATGGGTTCGTAAAGTTGACGATTGGCCCCATAGAATTAAAAGGTATCGCTTCAGGACTACACGATACTGATTGCAGGCGGCAGCACTGTTCAGTGGCGCACGACGCCTTAGAGTTACAAGGCAATGCCTCGCAAGATGGTTCATGGTTACAAGGCGAGCGGCTCGAACGGTAACAAAGCCCGTCTTTGCAAGAACCATCGGTATTTCTTAAAGATCTTTTACAAGAGCTGGGGGCACTTGGGCAAAGTTGAAGTGTTGAATGTTTGGAATGATGCCGGTTTTGTAGCGAATCCGATAAAAGCATGGGTTCGCTGTGGTCTGGTTCATTATGGAGCGGTTGAGTGAAACCATAGCAGTGGTTTGTAGTTGAAGCGAGTTCTGACGGAGTGCAAGGCGTTGATGATTTGGCAAACCTGAAGAGAATATTTGAATTATTTTTAGAAGGATGGTGTGACCACATACATCAAAAAATAGTAAAATTATGTCAAAGTTAAAGCAAAATTAAGCCTGATTCACACGTGCAAGTTTTTGCAACAAAAAAAATTGCCAGTGCAAATTGCATGTGCAAGTTCGGTCATAAAACAGCTTTGAAGTTATTGTAGTTGAAAATTGTTCAGTGGAATTCATGATATTAAATTAAATTCGCACGTGTAAACGTATCTGCGTGTCGCTTCAATTTTTTGTACTTGCATTTTGATTGTTAAGCCGAGTACTGTGTTGCTGAGCGCTTCTTGAATTCAATTCAGACTATTTGATTTTATTCAAGAAGGCTTAAATCTATTTAAATATACCGCACAACCTCGTTTAGGTGCCAATAAAAACGGGTAACGGTCCATGACACTTAGCTTGACGTAAAAGTCACTCCTTACCGCTGATTGGTAATCGCATCCGAACATCTTGGATCATCCATACAATAGTCTTCGGATGGTTTTTGTATCGTTTGAGTAAATTTGCGCCATCCGTTCATTTTAATATATTTTATTCAATATTTTAATAATTTTTAAAATTAAGCTTGTAAACATTACTTGTCACTAAAATCACAACAAATTTCACACTGACGTCAGATATTGGCTAGGAAGTGACGTATACAAACGAAGGAATATGATGATATATCGTCATCAGAAATTTGTGACCAGACAAGAAAAACGGTATTTTTTAACAGATTTTAAATCACCTTCTACAACGACTAGCGGTCAGTACACTTTTACACAAGGTTAATATCCTATCCCGAAATAAAACCCTGACAATAAGCCTGATCTTGGCTTAGTGTCGTTTTAGGACCTCAAATTTTAGAACCAAAGATTCAACCAGTATGAAATTAGAAACATTTTCTAAATAAAGAATTAATTCAGTAACATAATGGCTGGGTTTCTGAAAACGTACTTTTGTATTTGCTAATTAGACCTAAGTACTTAGTTAAGTTGCCGACTTCCGTAAAAACTTAAATTTTTGAGCACAACCAAAGAAACGTCAAATATTGGCCATTGTCACGACAAGGAGCTAATACATATACTTTATATTAAGGAGGCATCATGAGTCTACAATTTCAATTAGACCAAGGTTAATATGCCTGAGCGGTAAATTTGTAGTATATCATATGCAGTCAGCGACTTAAATATTTACTTAACTTAAGTACTCTTTGAAAAACTGCAAAATAGTTAAGCAGTTGCTTAGTGCATACTTAAGTACTAAGTCATTCTTAAGTGCGGTTCCGGAACCCGAGCCTGCTGCCAAATCAAAGCAAAGAACAAAGGTCCCTCTAAACATTATACCCCCCACGCCGATGAAAAATGACTGGGTCCGTTTGTAAATTATTAACCGAAATTCGTGATCGCACGCCTTGCAATTATTTGCTCTCTTCCAAGCACGCCCTCCGCTGACTAGGGACCTTCTAAATCCCCACCGCTACAATTTGCGACGGCAAGGTTGAAGGCTTCGCTGCCCCTGAAAATTTTTTCCATCAATCAGTTTATGGTCCCCTTTGTAACATAATTGACCTGTTGCATCCAACATTTAACGTTAAGGTTTAATCATAGACATAGGCTACGCTTAGGCTTACATAAACGCCAGCCCAAGGGTTAAGGCTTAGGTTTAGACTAAAACATTGGTTTAGGCTTCGTCGAGTCTGTTGACGAAAGCAATGCCTGAGCCTAAGCCGAAGCCTACTAAGTCTATACACGAGAAGTGTTCCAGAGACCATTATTGAAACGACGTCATGTCCACTTTAAACTTTTGGTCACAGCGGACATTTTTGGTCCGGATGCAGAGTCCTGCTTAAATCTTTTCGGTAAATACGAAAAAGTTCCATAGCAATGTGAAACATACCGTACTCGAAGAAAAGCATCGCTTGTTCTGGTAAGTGTATAAAAAACGCAACAAACAAACTACTAACACAGCCTCTAACCGGTGGCAGATAATTTGTCTTGAGGCAACGACAGATGAAAGAAGTTTTCTGCTTTTATCAAACAAAAGGCTTAAAATAGTCGCAAGTTCATTTTATGGGTCCAATGTTTGTTTTAAGGGCGCCTGATTTACAGTTTGGGGATGTGTTTTAGATTTATATCACCCTGGTAGCGTGGAGCTTGTTAGACTAATTGTTTCGCTTAAGTTTAGACTTAGGTTTAGACTTGTCTTTGCGTTGAGACTTAAGCCTAACTTTGGGGACATACGTATAGCTTATGACCGTGAAATAACATTTTTGTCTTTCACGGAAATAATTCTATCGGAAGAAATCTAAACAGCGACAAAACTCTGCAACTCTCTTCTCGGCATTTAGAAAAAAACTTTGTTTTGAAATTGAATTAGCGAAATTATGCCAAAAGAATTGGTCGAGTTGGTATAAAAACTTTGGTTTTTATGTTGGCGCAACTGTTCTTGCCGAACCTAGAGCCATTTGGATAATTTTTTCCTGGGTAGACAGGATAAGCGTTACCGAAATTGTAGATAGCGGTGTGCACCAAAAAAGTGTTGCCAGAATATTGGATCGATGCGTGCAACAAAAAGCTTTGCAGTATAAAGATGTAAGCCTGTAAAAATATCTTATAGACGGGATAAAGATCGAGAACGGCTACTAAAATGCGAATCTTCCGCGAATACACGTTTTGTATTAAAATTTGAAATATTATTTCGAAATCGACTAAAAAAGTTTTGGCTCAGCCTTTTACGCATTTTGATTGATGTACAATAGATTGTAGATACTTTTTCAGTTTGTAACACAAGAAACCCGAACTTCGAAATTTTTATAAAATTTTTCAGTTTGTAACACAAGAAACCCGAACTGTGAAATTTTTATAAAATTTTTCAGTTTGTAACACAAGAAAGCCGAACTGCGAAATTTTTATAAAACTTAGCCCTCATTTCCAAAATCCTATCAAAGCACAGGATGTAGGGTGCAGCACAACCCTTAGGCACATGCATGGGCGCCAGTGAACCTTAATAATGAACCATCTAATCTCATGCATTATCCCCAAAAGTACCGTCAGTCGTCCATTTTGGTTTCACATTCACAAGGAAAAAACTTAATTAACCTTTTGGTTTTCTATCCGCGCATTCCGACAGATTCAGCACGAGCGGATCTAATGGGGTTCATCTGACACCTATGAATCCGCTTTCGCTATGATTTCGTCGTGGTCATTTTACGAACATCATTCGCTCAAATCTGAAATACTCGTTGCAACTGTATTCAGTATATAATCGTTACTGTCAACCTGTAAATTCCCATTAAATTTATTTCTGGATCCGCCACTGACAAGATACCTTACCACAAAGGCGTCCTCTCTATTTCATTACGATCTGTGGGGCAAAAAAAACTACGTAGGCAAATATAATAATCGCGATAGTGGTGTTGATTAAAAATTGTCAATATTATTCGCTGACAAAAAATACTTTGGAAACTAACACATTAATAATGTTATTTGAAACAAAGGTGATTATACAAAAGATAAAAGTAAAATTTGGCTAAAATAATAGAAATGATGCTCAATGTATAGAATTGGGCCGTAACAGCAGTATAAGCATATAGCCTAAGCCTAAACGTAGGAATAAGTTTACATCTAAGCCTAAGCCTAAACCTAAGCCTAAACGTAGGAATAAGCTTACACCTAAGCCTAAGCAAATAATTAGCCTAAATATTAACCGTACTGTATTGCAGTCAGTCCCGCAGAAAAACGTTCCGCCCGTGATCTTTACATAGGCCATAGAAATGTTCCAGTATATAACTGAAGTCAAGGTGCTAGAGCTTCATCGTTCTCCAGTTTCAACACAGAGCACTGATTGTTTTCAAGACACTGAAATTTAAGATAAATCATCGCACCACAACTTTTTCACACGGCAGCCGTCGAAGCCTAAGCCTAAGCGTAATCATGGGGATAAAGTGTCCAATCGATAAAATTTCTGATTAGAAGTAGTCAGTCGTGTCGAGTTTTTGGACGACGAGATACCAGGACATTTACTTGTTTTTAATCTGTATGAAAGAATTGTAAACAAAGTGTATATCAATCGTTAATGTTTTGAAAATTACTCCTATTTTATTGTTGAAATAAATTAACTTTCATAGGTGCGTCCCATATACCTATTAGATTTGCGAGTCAGGCAAACACAAACGGCACATCAAAAATTTCAAAATACACAATTTTAAACGGTACGCTTTAAAATTGTTCACTGTAAATTCCAGTGAGTTGATTTTCCCCGACTCATTTGAGTAAAAAACAACCAAAAAAAAAAAAAAAAAAACAAAAAAAAGTCAGGCAAACACAATAACTAATTCTCTCCCTGAGTTATTTCATCAAGTCATTGGAAATTACAGTGTTTCTTACCGTTTTACTTATTAATGTTTTACACTGCAACTAGGTTGTCTATTTTTCAGCTCGATAACGCTCGCAAAAATAATTATATTTATTTGAATAAATTTTAATGTTTCTAAGTTTTTATGAGGCAGGAACCTCTCACATTTATGTACGTGAGAGCCTTGCGCGCACTTATCACGCCTTCTGGCGTTCAAATCCTTCATAGAAGCACCAGGGCTGGAGCAACCACCCCCATAAGCCTATTTTGGCGCCCCCAACCCTAACCGGTTGAAACAATAACCGCCGAAGTTTTGAAATACGTTTGGCTTCTTGCTCGCTTCGTTTGAGTTTTTGAGACTGTTCTAATTTTTCGTCAAGGCATTACAATAACCACTTGGTTGCTAAATGTCAATAAATTTTATCGTTCGTTACACTAGCTGGCTTACAATTTCTCTTACGGTAACTCTCATGAAACGAAACAATCACGAACGGTAATAAAGTTTTGAGTGAGGTGTCCGCGTGCTGTCTCCCCTGGTTGCGGCATATGAAGATTGTAAACTGTGTTTTTCCTGAAATACGAGCTGTTCAGCTATTGTAACAGAAAATGTCAAAAAAATTTCGTGCTGCGTGCGAAGTTTGATTTATTTTAATGATCGCTTCACTTGCTGGATCCATCATTTTGCAACTTTTGCGTGAAACGTTTCTGGAAGGGAGTTGTCAGCTTCCTGGTTATCAAACACGAGCGTGATCTACGACAACTTCAGATCAAACATCGATAAAATCTGTATCCACGTCTATGCTGGCGTTCACCGCCCTGGAGTTTGAGGGCTTCACCCGTGTCTGCTCTGGCACTAAGAAGCAGTCCCTGAAGTAACCAGCTCTATTGGGTTTGCTTACAAGGGTGAATAGTACAATACAGCTAAAGTGCAAAACATGCGTCTATAATAAAAACGGTAACAATTTTTTGTCGATTGAAAGATTTAGTGATAAAAAGAACAAAACAACAACAAAACACAGTGGCATACACGTCAAATTAATTACCATCTGGAATATACTGCTCGCCGCAGATCTGTAGCCAGCTCACCGTACTATAGAGGGGCTAAAACATTTTCAGGAAAAACATACAGGGGTTTTCAATGAATTACAGGCAAGCTTGAAAATTATCTAAGAGGCTTAAATTTTTCTAGAATGGCTGCGCCCTCTCGCTGGCTCCCAATGGTGATGGGCCCGGCACGCCGACGGGAGTCTAAAATTGAAACGTTTTGAGTGAAAACCATTACGAAACTACTATGCCGCGTTTTGGTGCGTGTCAGAAGAAATACTGATATGTTTTTTGCCAGCTATCACGTCCCATAGCCAGCCAAATATGATTGGGGGCAAGAATGTAGCCGGATTACCGAAAGTTTGGGGGTCACTTCTTATTAAAATTTCCAACGGGGTTTTCCGCTACTAGCTGAAAATAAGCAGCGACATGGTGGTGGAAAATTTCAAGTCATTCCGACCAATTAACAAATTTATAACATATTTTAAGTCTGCAAACTGAATTTTAAATTTTTTGATAAATTTAGCACAAGAGAAACTCCCTATTCAGTTTCAATTCGCGATAGCGTATTGATCAATGAATTTCAGTTTGCAAACCGACTGTATTGTGAAAAGCAGCAAGCAGGAATTGAATGATTTTATAATTGGCAATCTCAAAGTTAGTAAATAAAAATTCTTTAGATTTAATTACCTGGATCTATATAGAGAAGCCGAAACTTTTATAGGGGAACAAATTCATTCCAGAAAGATAATGCAAAGCCCCTGTCGTCATTCTGCCTCCTGGACCATAATATTTTGTCAATTTGAATGCTGTGTAAAAGTACGTTTGCAATTTAGGTAGTATGTAAAGAAAATTTTTTATACTTTGGGGCTGGCCTGTAGGCAGCTCGCCTTGACGATGGGGCTAAAAAATTTTGGCGCGGGACATACAAGGGTATTTCGATGGATTACAAAAAGGGTTGTAAATTTTCAAGACGGGGGGGGCGCAAAATTGCTCTACGGATGCTGAGCCCTGTCCCGTGGACCCCATGTGGTTACCAGCCCACTTTGGGGTAAAAAACCACATCAGTTTGTTGCCCGTCCGAGGTGCATAAAGAACTAAAATAGAAATAAAACAGTAGTGAAAGACGGACCAATATATCCCTTATAGCCTTGTCGTATTGAAATTGCTAAGATAAAATTATAGGTCAATTATCCCTAATTATAGTGCACAAATGTCTCCACATACAATTAAATTGTATTAAAATGTCAAAACTTCGACTTTCTTAAATTTTCAAGACATATATGTTTTGTATTTCAGACAGCAATAGCCTAAAACAGCTCAGAAATTCGTTTCTTAATGGTTAAAACATAAATGTGTTATATTCAAGAAATTGCTATTGCCATTTTATAGTACACAAATTTCTTTTTTCAAGAAATAGTTGCCTTTGATTCCAGAAATAGTTTCTGATTTTTATGTACGTAAAAAGAGTTGCTCCGTTTATATTCTGCAAATCCGACATCAGTGGCGTATCCAGGATCTCAAAATGGGGGGGGGCAAAATTTCACAGGTAATAAACTTATTTTTGACCCATACTGTAGTGACCCAAATAAGAGGGGGTCTCCATTTTGAGTCCCAATTAATAGGAGTTCGCATCCCTAATAAAAGTCCGTAAGCGGGTAGAGTCCATAAACCCTTGTTAGAGTCCATAAATCTCTATTATTCCTAATTGTGGCGCATAAATGACTAAAGGGACAAATATAGGTGAGTTCAAAACTTTAAAGCGTGCTTATACAATTATGTATAAAACAGAGAAATAAACAGCGTAGAACAGCAACTGACAATATATAATTTTTGTCGAGATGCTGTTGGGGGGCCACGGCCGGGGTGGCCCCCCATGGATCCGCCATTGTCCGACATATTTGTTTTATATTTCAGAAATATCAAGCCAGAATAAAGGAGGAGGGCCACCGCAATTACTGTATTGACCCGAATAAGAGGGGGAAGAATAATAAGAGGGGGGCAGACGAAATAACTTGTGTTCGAAACTTTAAAGCGTACTTAAATTTTGAAAGCACATTCCCAGGTATAACCTTGTTAAGAGTGTGCAACTGGGTACATTCTGCGTATTAAAGAATGTACCAGCACGCGTTGCATTTTTGTTCGACACCCCTCAATCAGGGGAATTTGAGCAAGAGATTAACAGTATGCTTCAGTACACCTACTCCTCTTAAACAAGGGGAGTTACAATTTGCTCCTTTACTACGATATAAAACTGCATAAAGGCCCCCCACACAAGGGGGGATAGGCCAAAAACACAACGCGTGCCGGGTACATGCTTTAATACACAGAATGTACCCAGTTGCACACTCATCTTCTAAACAGTGATCATCCACTCTTGATTCAACGGATAACTGCAGTACCGGATATGTATCAGTAACGAAGGGTGGCGGAGCGTGGGTTAAAAATAAATAACAGTATGTAACCGAATAACAAGGGGGTCACCCTATGGAGAGGCCAAATAAATATCAGTCCCCCTCTCTTATTCGGGTCACTACAGTAACCATGTTTAACAGAGAATCGTAGTATAATGTTTTAAAGTGGTGGTGTCGAAAACGACATCTCGGTGCTTGAAGGGTAGTACTATTCATGGCGCTTCTAGTGTTAATAGACAGTTATTTAATGGTGAAAAACTTTAGACCAATATTTCTGAAAATTTAATAAATAAAAGCCTTGAATTCAAGACATATCTCTGGAGTCTGTATCAAAACATAATTGTCTTAAATTTCAGACAATATTTCTTGAATACAAGACAATCTATTTTGTGTGCAGGACCAAATAAAGTTGAGTTCGAAAATTTAAAACATACTTATGTTTTGAAAAGTACACTCCTAAGCATAACCAGCGTTATCGCTCAAGCTTTTGATACAAGACAAATAACGTTTGATTCAACGTATAGTTACAAAACCAGATATATGTCGGTAACTGGAGCGGCGGAGAACGGGTTAAATAAATAACAGTCCGTAACCGAATAGCAGTACGGTATCCACTGGACCATTCCCCTCTTATTCGGGTCACTACGGAACAGGAACAGGAACACTAACAGAATTTTTGCAGGAATTTCGGTTGAACCTTGACATATATATATATATATATATATATATATATATATATATATATATATATATATATATATATATATATGTATATACAACAAAATCTATTGCAAAGTATGCATACTGCATACAAGGCGGGATTAGGACAGATGTATCCCCACTCAAAATTTCTGGAGCAACATGAAATAAACACTTTTACAAGTGTCAGAATACGATGCAACATCCAGGAACAGAATAGAATCTTTATCGAGACCTAAATCTGAAATATTCAAAAATCTTCGCATTTATTTCTGGCTTAAAATACTAAAGTTAGCAAAAAATAACTGTACCGGCACTCATGAAGATCTGCGAGTGTGAAACTTGGGCCTAATCAATAGAAGGGGCCATGAGGGAGCGCATGACCCCACAATAAAGAGGTACCGAAATGGAACCATGTTGAACTCACCTCTAATTTCCTGTCAGAATATACAAAAACCAAAGTTTCATAAATAAGTTATTAAAGCTTCAATCCATCAAGACAAATTTTTGTTCACAGCCCCTCTACAAAACAAATGAAATATTTATTTTCGTAATGAATAATTATTCTACAGGTGCACAAACTTTGTCACATGTCGCGTAGAAGGAAGCAATCATAATCAGGCACCGTAATGAAACTTTGTTGAACTCAACTAAATTATGGCAAAAAACGACGTCTGTAGCCAGATCAACATGTCCAGGGGGTCAAAAACAACTTACAAAGATGCATGGAAATATTTCGCAATGGCTTTACAAACGAACCTAAAAGTATTTTGAATACGGCGTAAAATTTTTATGATTGGTTAAGCTTAAGCCCTCGTCACTCAATTTCGTTCCATAATTCAAATTTGTCGGTGAAAATCTTGCCCAATATCAATATGGGGGGGGGCAACAGAAAGCAGGCTCTTAAACGGAACTCAACTGAGCTCAAGTTAACTTCGGCCAAAAACTATGTCCGTAGCCAACTCGATTTATCAACGGCCCAAACTACTTTTTACGAGAGGCGTGCGTAAATTTCGTCTAACCCACATTCGGGCTACAATGTACACCGACTGGTCCAAAAACACTTCCAGAGGACTGCGTTTTGCTTGCCGTTCTCTGGTTACGACGGTCTTGCCAAAATTCCCTAGTTCCGGCCCCAAAAAGTTATCAGATTATCAACGTTCCAAACTAAACTTGCGCTGTTCGCCCTCAAAGGACGTTAAATGTTTAATTTCGGCTGCGTAAAAAAATTGATCCGATTTGTACGCAAAAAATACAATAACTGTTAATACGCCGCGAACACAAACACTGGGGCCGGGCACCAAATTTGCAGCTGTAAACTCCTGCGCAAAGTTAAGTTTTCGATATAATTGCAATAATTTAAGCCTCAGTGGGACACCAACTGATTGCGCAAAATAAAGTTGGCTTGGCAATAAATCTAAACTCTCAGCAACCGCATGAGCTCGCTGGTGTATTATGAAAATATCCGAGACTGGTGTAGCCGATATCAGCTGTCATGGATGGCAGGCTGGCTCAGTGTTTGTGACGAAATGTACGACAAGTAACGGGTATTTGAAAACTACTATATGCATCGGTGGAAAAAATGGACTTAAAAATGGTAGTTGATCAAAAAATTATGAACCAAAAACAATTAAGTTCCGTCTGAAAAACGAGGATGCGTAGCCTTTTTAGGATTCTCAAAAATTCCCTAGTACCTATTAAAAGCTGTTACCGCTGCATAGTGGGGTCCATATCGCGCCCGTAACCGAGGGGGGGCAGGCAGGTTCAGCCCCCTGTAGAAAAATTTTGGTCGTCCTAGAAATTTATCAACCTTGCTTGCAGGTCAACGAAAACTTTTATATACACCTCCTGAAAAATTTTAACCCCCCCCCCAGCACGGTGAGCTGGCTACTGGGCTGGTTCATATTCCTTACTTCCAAAACAACTTTTAAGCACGGCAATCTTTGACACTTTAAAACGTGAAAAAGTTAACTAGATGCGTCGCATTTCAACGCTATACAAATTTGGTTAACCCTAACCGCTTGCTTGTTATTAATATTCAATTGTTAGATGTCTAGTATTTTTATCGCTTAACCCTCAGAAATAGTTCCACTCCAAGCCGGTTAAAGAATACAAACACCATTTCAGCAAAGTTTGCCACAAGGCATAGTTGTAGCAAACTCATGGTTTTAGAGCCGAAAAAATTAAGCTGATCGGAAACTAAAACCGATCAAACCTCTAAGTAAAACGAGACTTTTTATGGCGAAAAAAACGTACAGCGTGTGAGGCTTTATTTCCTACCCGGAAATCAATGTCACAGTTCCGTCAACGCGGAAGTTTAATTTGATTGGCTTACACATTTTAATGGTGTTTGTATTGCAATGTTATGGCTCGTTTGATTCGCTGTTTACTACTGTTAGAAAAATACAATTAAAGTCAAGGTTTTTGTCATATCCTAAATATTTAACAAGGTAAAATGGACTCAAATTATTGTTAAATTTGGTTCAGCATCGTAGCTTTATAGCAATTGCTAGATCGCCCACCTTTAATTGAAATTTGATTTTTTGTAGGGACGCCAGAACGACTTTTTTTCGACGGGTGTCAAATAGAGGCATAGCTGGCTAACCCAACAACGGAGAGGGCATTAAGGATTTGGTTTTGGTTGGAATGAATTTGATCTTTGGTTCGAAAGGTCGAAAGCAAGAGACGGTACTTAAAAACACTTTCACGCGAAGAGAGCCAGAAGATAGCATGTTTATGTTGTATGAAATGTTCAAAATTTCAATACCAAACTTTAATAGTTTCGGCATGTTTTTCGATGGGGGGGCGACGCCACTTCGATATTTCTTCTAGGGGTATCGCGTGACACCCCTGGAATTCCAAGTTCCGTGTTCCCTGATTTTTTGTGCTCGAATTCCGTCACGTTGTAAAACTCAGCCGTTGTTTGTTTTCGTTTCAGAATTAATTTTAAATCATCCATTTTCCTAAAACTAACCAAAAAATGGCCAATGTAAACAACAGACGCTGAAAGTATTGTAAGCATGTTGCTAAGCCTAAACCTAAGCCTAAGCCTAAGCATAACTGTAACTAGCATATACCGAAGCCTAAGCCTAAGCCTAAGCCAAGCAAAAAAAATTAGGCTAAAGCATAAGCTTACTCTATTGCAGTCCCACAGAAAAACGTTCCGCCCCTGACCTTTACATGGGCCGTATTATTTACAATTTAGTAGATCAATAATCTAACTGATTCTATATATTGTCTGTGGTTGAGTAAATTATGCATTAAGGGTGACACTACACTTTTTTATCAATTTCAATGTCTTCCGGAGTTGCCCGGCGCTGTTTGTCAACATCCGTCCGTGGCAGCGTTTATAGTTGTGGTTGAATTTTAAGATGTCACAGTCGCATCTTTAAAAGTTATCAATAGTTCAGTATCCAAAGACAATCAAGTATGATTAATTTTGTAAAAGTATGCTTTATTGATCACATACTTCAGTTGAAAATAAGCTGCTCACAAGCGATAAAGGTAAATAGAAGGGTTTTATGTTGTGTAGAGTTATATGAGTGATTATGAATAATAAAGCATACTTTTACAAAATATAAAGAATATAAAAAAGTACAGAGGAAATTTAAATTGAGAGGGGATTTTAATAGGAAGATAAAATAAAAAAAAAAAGAAGAAAAAAGTGAAGAATAAAAAAAAAAACGAAAAAAAAAGTAAAAAAAAAAAAAAATAAAAAAAAAAAAATTAAACATACTTCAGTTGAAAATAAGCTGCTCACAAGCGATAAAGGCATTGTAAACTTTGTGACGAAGTCTCAGAGCGGGCATTGTCTTTATCGCTTGTCAACAGCTTATTTTCAACTGCAGTATGATCAATAAAGCATACTTTTACAAAATTAAACATACTTCAGTTGAAAATAAGCTGCTCACAAGCGATAAAGGCATTGTAAACTTTGTGACGAAGTCTCAGAGCGGGCATTGTCTTTATCGCTTGTCAGCAGCTTATTTTCAACTGCAGTATGATTAATAAAGCAAACTTTTACAAAATTAATCATACTTCAGTGGAAAATAAGCCGCTCGCAAGCGATAAAGACATTGTAAACTTTGTGACGAAGTCTCAGAGCGTACATTGTCTAGACGCTTCAAAGAACTTAAGCCGAAATTCGAATAAACGTTAAATTGACACATTAATTTTTCATTGTTATCGTCTCAATTTGGTTAACGATATACCTTCAAAGTTAATAAGCCTGATCAACAAGCAAGAGCGCGGTAAAGCCTAAGTGTATGGATTAGCCGATTCCTAAACCTAAGCCTAAGCCTAAGCAAAAAATTAGTCTAAAGCTTAAACTGACTCTATTGTCGCCCCTCCGGAAAACAATCCGGCCCTGTTCTATGCATGGGCCGAAACGTTTATCGCGATGTCAAAGCTTTTCCAGGTAGGGCTGAGGCCATGCCCCCCCTGGCAACGTGCTCGATTTTGATTAAATTGATAAGTACATGTATTGGCTACTGTAAAGATGAGGAGCGAAACGTTTCTTTGTGGGACTGGAATAGTGTAAGCTTAAGCATTAGACTATTTTTTGCTTAGGCTTGGGAACATGCTTAACACAAATTAAATAGGAGGCAGCCTCATGACTCCATTCTTTGGCCCTTGTAAAGATCAGGGGCGGAAGGTTTTTCTGCGGGACTGCAAATAGAGCGAACTTAAGCATTAGACTATTGTTTGCTTAGGCTTAGGCTTAGCCTTAGGTAAAGCTCATTTTTACCGCTTAGACTTAGGCTTAGGAATATGCTTATACTACAGATAAGGCCCTGTTCTATACATTGGCCCATTGTTGATACGCCTCTGAGGTTTTACTTGCATCAATACATAGCCAACCTCTTCATACAATTTTATAAATTAGTGTTATTTGATCCTGGTTGGGTGGCTAAGCTTGACAGTAGAACTAAAAACGTTGACACCGGTCGAAATTGTATTCCCGTTGGAAATGTACTCTGGACGCGGCTGGGATTGATTATGAAAGCCGAAAACCCACCGTCAATGGTTTCGGATCTCTACAATTTTAAAAAAATTTTATTTAAACAAGATTAAATTACTTAGCTAGCGAGAGTACAAATTGTACACTACAAAACGCCGGAGATGAAGTTTAAACATACAAGGTATACATGCTTCACTTTTAGTGTAATTATAATAAAAGCTTTTGATTTTGAAGCGTTTCGAGCACAAGTCTTCTACCCCAATTAAACAATCCGTATTTTTGCTTGGCTGGGAAAAACAAGAAAAAAGGCGTGGCCGGGCCGTATATAAAGACAGAGGCCACATTTTCGAAAATTTATTGAGCTACGGCGGCAAAAAGGCTTGCTTACAGGCGTTTAGAATAACTTGCAAAGATCCAAGAAATATTACGCTCTCGCATACAATGTTTACACATGAGGTGGCCGTATTACGTAGAGGGGCCTACTAACTGGAACACAGGAATTGCTGGGACACTTAGAGACTGGATATCTTAGGCTTAGGCTTTAGGATTACTCTTATATTTAGGCTCAAATTTAGGGTTAGGCTTTAGGATCAGGCTTATGTTTTAATCGTAGGCGGGCCATTATCGTTCACATTGACATTAGGTTATATCCCAAGCACGCTTGGGGGGTCTTCGGTAGTGTTATTCCTAGAGACCACACCAAAGCTATTAAAAGTTTCATGTTGAAATTGAAAACATTTCATGCACAAAAAATGTGTTGGGTGTTTTCTGTCACGAGGTATTTCTTTAATTCCACTGTGGACTCCTTGGTTGCCAACCAAAAATCGATTCCTGAACCAGATTTTATGGCTCATCCGGTTTGGGGTTTAGCTGCTGTAAAATAGTAAAATACTGCTGCGTATACTTATACGTCTAAAAGAAAGCGAGACGTATGGAATTAGTATTAACGTACTCTTTAAAAACTTAAATTTAATTTATAGCTTAAGCAAACTTGAATACTAGTTTTAGTAAAACTTAAATGGCTGGACGGACTAACTAAACTAGAATTACTTACTTAACCTAACATGTTTTTAAGTTTAACATGAGTTTAAGTAAACTTATTTTAGTTTCAGTAATGAGTGCAGCTCAAATATTCAGTGTATCTAAGAGTTTGTTAAGTTTAGCTTAAACTGAAAAATATGTAAGATTTGCAATGAGTTTAAGCGTAAACCTAGCAGTTAACCTACAAAGTAAAGTTTTATACTGCTGGATTACCTTAAGCTTAAATCAAGTTAGTTTAAGCTTTTAGACAGCAAACTGATTCGACGTTAAGCAGAGCCTAAAACATTGCTCACCACCCCGAAATCTAATTTCAGACTCTTTTGGAAAATCAGTCATAATCATTTGTGCTTAATGTACTACTGTTCAGCGTCAAAACTTTGTACAAAGTTAATCTTCATGCCGCTGTCATCAGCATGCAATAAATGTCCCAAGCTGAATGTCAAAACAATTTATTGTTTTTAGCGGATTATTTATTAATTTTCTACAATTATAATGACTGAGAAAACTGCAGGCACGTATAGTTAGGATTTTCAGTTGGCAGGGGACTAAGTATGTACTGCCCAAGAGTTACAGTAAAAATTGTGTTTTACACAATTCGAAAGCGGACGGAACGGAAAGTTTTGCACAATTTTAAACTGAATGTGTCGTACTGAAATTTTGATGGATTGGAAGGGAGTCTAGACCAGAGCTAAAAAGTGAGGCAAGATTCTGTATAAATCGAGTCTTTCAGTGGTCCTGACTATACGAATTGTTTGCTTTATCGTAGTCATCCGGATATTTGAATCCAAAGTTTTCCGATTTTAAAATTGTTACTTTAATTGGGCTGGGTATTTCACCATACCCAAAAACAATTCTTAATTTTTCCACCGCGGGGCGTACGGCCAATGTAAAAAACAGGGGCGGAACACTATTATACACATATTCCTAACCTAAGCCAAAGCCTTAGCCTAAGCCAAGTAAAAAAATTAGTCTAAAGCTTAAGTTTACTCTATTCCAGTCCCACAGAAAAACGTTCAGCCTCTGATCTTTACATGCACCGGCGTATAAATAATTGTTTCTCGTCATAAATTTTTAAATTTAAAATGAAATCTTCAACCGAATAATAAATGAAATAATGCTTAAGTTTACTCTATTGCAGTCCCACAGAAAACCGTTCAGCCTCTGATCTTTACATGCACCGGCGTATAAATAATTGTTTCTCGTCATAAATTTTTAAATTTAAAATGAAATCTTCAACTGAATAGCAAATGAAATAATGCTTAAGTTTACTCTATTGCAGTCCCACAGAAAACCGTTCAGCCTCTGATCTTTACATGCACCGGCGTATAAATAATTGTTTCTCGTCATAAATTTTTAAATTTAAAATGAAATCTTCAACTGAATAGCAAATGAAACAATGCTTAAGCTTACTCTATTGCAGTCCCGCGAAAAATATTCCGCCCCTGATCTTTACATGGACCGGCGTGCAAATAATTTTTCCTCGTCATAAATTTTTAAATTTAAAATGAAATCTTCAACTGAATAACAAATGAAATAATGCTTAAGTTTACTCTATTCCAGTCGTACAGAAAAACGTTCAGCCTCTGATCTTTACATGCACCGGCGTATAAATAATTGTTTCTCGTTATAAATAATGAAATCTTCAACCGAATAACAAGTCAAATAATTGAACAGATGCTTATCAAATGATCTTGCTGCACCGCTCAGTCGTCTCTTTTACTCTCGTGATTGCAAAAATCAAAATTGAACAAAATGATATATTTTTTCGACCAAAATTATTTTGATTTCACCAAATGGTAAACATTAATTTTCTAGCCATCGCACAGTAATTTTTCAACTGAACCGTATTTAATTGATGAACAAAAAAAAGCTGTAAGCTTCATTAGCTTGAAAGCTTTATTAAACGCAAGGTGTGAGTTTGTCAGCCACCTGTCTGCTCGAATAAACGGTACAAAATTTATGGCTTTTGCTGGTCCATTTGAATATCCTGAACGTGAATTAATTTCGCGTTTTCACCCAATGATGTTATTAACGGCGAAAACCATTTCATTTGACAGTTATATGAAGCAGAACTGTTACGCTTATTCACTATAAGGCTGCTTAGCTTCAAACGCTTTTTGCTAATTTGATTTGCTTTTGTAGACGGTTGGAATTGTGCTAAGACGCGGCCGTTCCTGCCATTTTTCATATTAACTAACGGATCACCACTGACTATTTAGAAAAACAATTATTAAAACAAAATTATTTTCATTTTGAAGTACAATTAATTTAGCCGTCAAAGAGGCTGTTGCGTTCAACTGTAGGTCTTTAAAGAAACATATTGTAGTGATCCGAATAAGAGGCGGGTAATAAGAGGGCGTCACCATTTTGAGTCCCAATCAATAGGAGTCCTTATCCTTAATAAAAATCTGTAAGCGGTTAGAGTGCCTAAACCCTAATTACAGTCCATAGTGTCAATTATTCCTAAGTGTTGTGCATAAATGACTCCACGACCAAATAACAAACCGCATGTATTTTTCAGTGGGTACCGTATGGAGAGGCCAAATAAATATCAGTCGCCCTTCTTTTTTCGAGTCACTACAGTACCTAAATTCAAATAACTTAATCTTTACACGTTTTTAGAAATTGAGAAACACTGGTGTACTATAATTCGACACATTTATTGTTCCTTAGGTTAAAGATTGTTCGATTAAACAATTCGCGCAGCTTTTTCGGCCCATGGTACTTTAAACGGCGTACAGGTTTCTGGTGGGTCTAGAATAGAATAGGTTTCGATTCTAGATTACAATTTTTGTTTAGGCTTAGGCTAAAGCTTAAGAATACGCTTAATACACTGTTACGCCCCTGAAAGTAACATTGGCCGCCTTTTCAATAGTTGAATACCGATATAAACTCTACCTGCCGCGTTATAGTTTTCTGAAAATTCCTAAGGTTTTTGCTAATACTACGCTCACCACGAAATCCCTTGAGATTTAATATTGACCAAGCCAGTATATTGCAATTATTGTTTGGTTTTGGTGTTCACAAACCGTTTTAGCTATGAAATTAGTATCATTTAATGTAATAAATTATGCCTTCTATAAAACTAAATATAGAAAAACACAATTTTATACGCCAAACATATGAGCCAAAGTACACAAGGGCACGTCATGTCCAAAGGGGTATACCTGGTCCTACTCAGAGTACCATTAATGATTTATATATGTAGATATGTTGAATAAATAATATATCGCTTAAGAGTATCACACAATCACTTTATACGTTTTGCTCCAAAGACCCACATGCACTCCGCAGTTCAATATTCTCACGGCGCCCATAATCGTTTTCTGATTTAGTGCCGCAGTATGCGGTTTGAATAGTAATAAACCAAATTGCTAATTTAAAGAATATTATTGCTTTTAATTATACTATAAAACGTAATGGTTTGTTTGCAGTACTGCAGAATTTAGCATGGTTTACAGGGACCTAAATTGGTTATTTGCTATGCAATAGTCCACGCAAATATATATATTTATATATATATTTATTTATTATATATTATTATATATATTATATATTTATATATTAAAGCTGGAATGGCCCATATACGTATTTAGGGTAGCGTTCCAACAAATTTTTATTTACGTTTTACGTACCTATGCAAATTAAGACAGTATGCATTGAGAATACCAATAGTTTCTGATGTGCTTTATATCTGCAAAGCACTACAGCTTTACAAGAAGCACTGTTTCAATTTCGTTCACTTAAATATGACGGACGAGCCCAGACAACAATTTACCTTAAGGCCGGAGAAGCGTTAGTCCAGTTGCACATATGTGCAAATACATGTACTAGTATGTATATATATTTAAAATTTTTGGGCAAATAATCTTTCACTTATAAGCTATTCCCGTAAATCTGGCTTTATGTTGTTTTTCATGCGCCATTTGTGAAGTCTGGTACGGAAGCCAAGATATAAAATTGCTTAACACTTTTGGCTCTTGTACACACCTCGCTGTAGGTCAACAAAGAATTAATAGCTGAAGCTTAATCATGTTATAAAATATCTGTTTATGCGCCGTTCACAATATAAAATTCACCTTTGCCACAAAAAGTGTCATAGGCGAATGCTAACCGCCAACCCTACTACCTCAGCGAAAACCTTCCGGTGATCCCATCTTAACGCTTGTCATAAACCAACTTATTGGACGCATAGGCACTGTCAACGTTTTTCACGTGTAAAATACGTTAAAAGACAACAGAATTTCGCGCTGATCCCGCCTCAGCGCATGTCAACAAGAGTTACAGTAGGGTCAACAGAACGTTTTCGTTGACGTAAGGTTACTGTAAACATGTGAGACATTCTTGTCATGGTGCCCATGCAATATTGTGCAGTGCACTGTATGAATGCTAGCCGACAGCATACGGTCGACATATAGTTGACTATCGATGCAGTTGAACGGGCGGGTTGCTGGCGCAGTGGTAGAGTGTTCGATTAAGAATCCATAGGCTGAGTGTTCGATCCCCACTGTGCAGACCCGCTTTTTCAGCTTGTTAGTTTAAAAAGATCTGAAATCCTGGTTTCCACCTAGACTGACAGTTAGTATGGGACTGTTTGCGAGAATAGTGGAGTGTTCGCTTAAGAATCCGTAGGCTGAGTGTTCGATCACCGCTCTGAAGGCCTGTTTTTCCAGCTTTTAGTTCCCAAAGGTCCACAATCCTGGTTCGTACCTAGACTGACACTTACTATGGGTCAGTTTGCAAGAAGCATGAAGTATATATTGCGTACCGTGCATAGGTGTTGCGTTACGCTATCGGACGACGCCGGAATACCCAGACGGTATCGGTTAGCTTTACAATAGTCAACAGGTGATAATAAGGTCCGGTAACTTTTGGACCAGCTAAAATAAACGCTTCAATACAATTATGGTATGCAGTATAATTTACGGAACTTTCAAAATTGTCTAAACAAAGTGAACGAATGCGATAAATTTTTTAAAATTTTGGATGAATACTAAATATATAATTGTAATGTCAAATCAAATCATTGCTACATTTATATGTATTCAAAAAACATGAACTATGCGTCTAAAAATAACAAAATATCCACTATCGCCATGAGACAGAAACGGTCAGCAATTTTATCAAAAACGGAATATCCGGTTATATCCTGAAGGTCTTAAAACAATAAAACACTCTCGGTGGTATCCGGTCACTTTTTCTAGCGGTAAAACTTGAAAAAAGCAGGGTTTTTTTATTAAACCGACGCAAAAAGGTTAATCCTACCACGCGCCCACATTTTTCAGCGTTGAGAAATGGACAAAATTGTGAACCCCGAGGGTCTACACACGAAATATATGGACGTATAATTTTCGCCTCAACTGCTGTGTTTATGCTTGGATCGTACGATACTTGTGTTTCCTTTGCCTGTTCCAGTTGAAAATGCGATGTTAAATAGGTTTAAATTTAAAAAACAGCTAATTTGTTTTGGCATAAGTCATTGGAAAACAATTTGACCAAAATTTCTCACTCAGCCGTTCCCCCCACCCGCATGTTCTACAACCATTTTAATTTTCACACAACCCCTCTCACTAGCCATAAATTTTCAAATCCGTCACCATGAGCGTCGGCACAATTTCGGGTTGATGATGACATGTTAGGCTTCTGGAGTAAAACGTACAATCAGAAAATAAGGTGACATCATTTACGGAATATTTTTTCATGGGGTTACCAGTATAAAACAAGCATTGCGAATCAAGGCATGGGGGCATACCAATGCACAACATTTTGTAATTTTATTTGCCTGTACCCCGTATTCGCTATTGTTTTCCAGCCATTTCGCAGTATACAACAAACACGACAGTTGAATATCACCCTCCGAACTCACACGTGCACAAAGGGTTGTTGTCGTTAATCAACTGAGATAAAATCCATTTAATATAAGCCTATTTAGACCGGGCTCTTTGAGATCGAAGTTAATTTTTTAACTACTAGGTTTTTGGCTTGATTCTGTGTCGAAAACCGCCTTTTCGTGTATATAAAGACAGAGGCGGGGATAGCGTTTGTCCAAAAATGGTTGCATGTTAAAAAATTTTTTTTGCATATTTGAGCTTCGCACAACATCACCTGGTCGTTCCGCGACCAAATTTGAATTTTTCAAATTTCCACTTTGTCGAATCGGTATAAAAAGGACAGCTGTCTTGTTGCGCGTCTGTCAGAACGAAATCCGCTTATTCATAATATAAAGTATGTCGAAGGGACTCTGTTAAGCGATTATAGAGTGTCCGAATAAACTGTCATTGTCACACGCTGTGTCCAAACAGTGTCCATATTGTCCCTACTCTCTCCGAAAGTGCTATCGCCATATAACAGACTAACTATGTATGCCCTCTGCAATGTCCAAATATAAAAAAACACTATTGTTTTGTACCTCCCTTGCTAACAAATGGGTGGACTATTTTTTACAGTAGCGTAGACAGTATAACTTGGATGACCCATTTGTGTGTCAGATTGATGAGTTGGCCTGTGTTACTTTTAAGACTTACTCGTTTTCTCGCCGGACTGAACTGGAGTATTAGATTTTAGGCTATTTTTGCTTAAATTTATGATTAACACTTATTTTCACACCAAGGCTTAGGCATACGCTTAGGAATATGCTTACCTACGACCCTAAAAGTAACATTGGCCGTCAGGTTTCAAAAAAACTCGAAGTACCAAGGAGGTTCTAAGACCAGAAACGTGCTTAAGGTACTGGACATGTGATTTATACCTATCCAAAATTGTGTAGAGACCAAAATATACGCACTTTTACAAGCTTTAGAATTAATGGACACTTCGTTATTTGCTGTAGGTTTTTGTTCCTAAAGTTAAATACGGGTATCACTCGGGATACAAACGTTTTTTTAACATTTTGATGAATGAATGTCTTTAAATTTTAAGTCAGTTACCTCTTAACTTAACGGTTATAGAGTTTTGGAAAATGGAAAAGTTCCATTAATTATTATAGATGAAAAAAAGTATACGGTTGAAAGTTTACCGGATTTTGTTATTGATAAAGTTGGAATTTTCAAGCATTAATCTAATTTTAATAATCATTATATATTATATTAATTTTAATTATTATTTTTAATAATTATTTAAGTATTACTAATTAAAATTAATTATTATTTATTTGGCTATTTTGTTATTTTAGTGTTATTTAAAAACAAAAACTACAAAATTTTCAAAAAATTGTTAATTGTTGCATTATTATATTATCATAAGTATATAATAATAATATAAAACATCACACAAAAATTGTTAATTAAAATTTAATTATAATTTAAAAATTATAAAATTTTTAAAAAAATTGTTCAAATTATAAAAATGTTTAAAAATAGTTTATTGTTAAGTTAATTAATGGTTAATTATTTAAATTAATAAATGTCATTATATTTTAAAATTACTTAAGTTAATATCTTAAATAAGTTACTTTTATTAATTATTTATTATTAGTCTAAAGTTTTAATTATTAAATAACTTTAATATTAATTTCTTTATATTATATTTAAATTTGTAAATGTAATTTGATTTTAATATTAATTGAAGTTAATATCTTTAATAAGTTACTTTTATTAATTATTTAAGATTAATTTAAAATTTAATTACCGCCATGACGGGTAATGCCTCAAGCTCACGTGAATAAAACGTCACCAAAATAATTCACAAATAAGTGAATTATAAGAGCAAGGTATGGCGGTGGTGGTGCTAAACATTACCCAAACCCAATTGCGTACAATACATCCATCTGGTTTATGTACATATGAAATAGATTTATTTTTAAAAAATTTTACAACGGGTTAAAACCAAATAAACAACATTTTTTAATTTATTTAAATAGTTTTATGTTGTATATTTATTTATTTATTTTTAACATATATACTGTTTACTGTAAATTATATATTACTTGATATTTTAGAATCATATATGGCTTCCAATGAAGATTCTAGATCTGTTGTTAGAAAAGAAAGAGTTGGTTCAGTTTCTTGTGAGTTCAATTTCAAACCTGTTTGAATGTATTTAAAACTATATTTTTGACTTATTGAACCAACGACGTACAAAAAACCGCAATACAATGTATGTACTGACGTACCTATAAGATTTCGTTTTCTTCGGCAGTATTAACATCAGACGCATTTTCGAGAAACCGTTGTGAGCAAAATTTTTTGCAACTTCGGGATCCAGAAAGTTAATCCTCCTAATTTTCCTTAAAGTACTTTTCTTTGTCCCTCTTGTAATTTCAGGAGCGATATATATCCCCATATCATTCTCCTGTTATATATGGCAGTAGAGTCGGTGATCGATATTCGGCCGTATACCACCAGATCAATGCGCGATATTAAAACTTCTCAATTTTATTTACAATTTCAACTTTTAGAAGGGATATTAATTTTTTGAAAAGTTACAACAATTTCGAACTTAGCACAACAAATCGTTAATTTTTGCTAAATAAAGTCGTTTCTTTGCCATTTTCCGAAGTACGACCGACTCCGTTTCTGCTACGTTAAAACACGATGTGGCTGCAGTAAAATACTGACTGCACTGAAAGAATGCAACAATAGGCACTCCTGTAAACCTACCTAAGGTTTCCAAATTAATTTAAAGCAAACCAGAGCGTCCATCGAGTATTAATTGAAATTTGAAATTCTTATACCGCCGCTTCACGGTTTGAAGCTTCTTGTCTACTGTACCACAGGTGTTGTAGAGCAATCTAACACAATCTATTCATATTGAATTTGAATGCTAAACTGGAAAAACGTTGAAACAACGAATTTAATCTATTCAAGTCCGCGACGAATATTTCTTACGATAAGCCATTCTCACGTGAGTATTTTGCGTTTCTATTGAAACTTAGGGTAGCGCTATACTTGTGAGGCGCCGTACGTCATCCTATGTCACCACAAGGTATCGTACGTGAGTAATTTGATTACGATACTGCGCGGTGACGGAAGGTGACGGACAGCGTCCGACGTCCTGCCAAGGTATGCCGCCATCCCTACTGTCACGCCAGGATAGGAATGTTGTTTACCGTCAGCGCTATATCTAGAGACGATTGTTGTGCGTTGTTTCGCATACACAATTATACTGAGTTTACGAACGAGTGAAACATTGGTGTGTTTACAAAATTTAAGCTGAACACTTTTGGATACCTCGTAAAACAAAAAGGCCCCTACAAACGATGTCAGTCAGCTTGAAAGTGACATACAAATATGCATAGTTAAATTTGCGATATCGGTGCGTTGAAATATCAATGCGACAACGAAGCCGCAAAACTCATTTGAAATCCGAAATATTTTTCAAAATGCTAATTTGTATAAATCCTCACTCTGCACAAACGCCAGAAATATTGTGACTGGGACGTGCGAACAATAGCAGACATTTTCTGTTCCCAAAAATTGTGGGAAGCTAAATTAACTCGATCACGGCTGTAAGTTTTGTTTGCGAACTAAAATTTGTGCAACAAAAATATTTTTGACTTTAAAACGCTACTTTTTGTGGAATAAACATAATTACTCAAACAACGTGTGGTTTAATGCGGGGTTCACGTTATAACCGGGGCAGGCGGAACACGGTTTGTCCCATGTTGATTCGACGTCAACGTTAAAATTCGGGCTCTTATATCGGGCCAACAGACAAAACTCGAATATCATATGACGTTAGCTTACAAACCACCGCTCTCAAATCATCAATTTGTACAAGGCACGGTATGTTGCGTGATACAGTGTAATTTTTGGGTGCTAATAAATTAATGGAAAGTCGGACGGCAGAGGCACAGCTGTGGTTAAAATACCAAATGCAAGTCTGCAAATTCATTTCCGGCACAAAACCACTTAGAAAAACAGTGTCATAATTCAAAAATTCAAATTTCAAATTCTAGTATCATATGATATTCAATAGAACAATTTGGGTATGTTATCTCAAGTATGCAGACATTTGAAAAATATATCATATGATATTGAAGGACAAAATGTGACCTACTCATGATGATAGCAGACAAATACGAATTTTTGAATGCGATATAGGGTGTATAAGCAGACAAAATGTTACCCAATAGTTTAATAGGGACAAAACTTGTCCCAAGCTGCCCCGGTTATAACGTGAACCCCGCATAAACTCAGCGTGTGCCAAGTACATTTTTTGGTATGAGTAAAAAACTGTTGTAAAACTATACAAAAAATGCGTTTAGTTTGACTGCGTCAGACCAGTTATGTTTCGTTAAAGTTCACTCTCTGGTTAAACTTGCAATTGATTTTTTGATAACAACAAATTTCTTCTGTTGTTAAAACTCTTGCGTTGAATATTTACTAATCATTGCAGTAAAATTGGCAAAGCTTAAATATTGTAATATTTTCCACATTCCGGGGATCCCAAGCTGTGAACCACTTCATGGATCCACTTCCCTAATTCTACCGTTGCCGACTGAACCACTTAGCTATCTTGCTATAGAGTTAAAAAAATTAGCCATTTCGACAGTTTTTACCGTACAACCTTTTCTTTCGAAAATTGCTCTAAATAAATATTTTCTAATCCTTTCGAAACAAAACACAATCGCTACTAATGTTATTCATGTGAGATAAATATAATAATTGAGCCAATAAAAATGCAATTATGTTACAAAAATATTTTTTCTACTATCCCATCGGTAGGATTTGAAAGGTTCCTGATTCAAATGTAGAGCGCATAGACTGGCAGCCATGAGCAAAAGTAGGTATCAGCAAGGGCAAGAATGCATGACACAAGAGTATGCAACTTTTGGGGTTCCGCATGGTACATAATGTACCACCCGACGTTGCGTTTTTTGGCCGACCATTCTTATTTAAAGGAAGGTCGCTGTCACATGCAATACACCTAAATTAATCATATGTGGAACAGTTTTGATGCATCATATGCAATACAGCTAAATTGACCTACATCCGGAGCATTTTTGACGCCGGATACATGCAATTTCATGGTTCGCACAGGATGCACCCTTCTAAATAAAGGGGGGGGGTGGGTAAAAAGCGCTACACGCGCCGGGTACATTTTGTGCCATGCGCAACCCCAAAAGTTTCATACTCTTGTATTATGCGCTCTTAATAATGCTATGCAGCTACACACTGCGAGTTAGCTAAGTAATTTAATATATAGCTATATTTATTTATAAACTAAGAATATTTTTATAAATGCAAAATTTACAGCTGAATTCCACATTTATATAACATTTTCTCCACTGCATCGCCAACTGCATATTCAGCCGATAATCCTGGCCATAAGCCATATCAAATACATACGACTCGAGAAAATAGCAAGAATATTAGTTTTATTAAAAGTTTTTCGCTAAAACTCATTTAAAGATATTACGTTACAGAACCAGGAAAAAAGTTTATTTACTATAAAATGAAAGAAAAGTTCCACACTCTTAGCGATATTGGCAAAACGGTGCAACGCCTAACAGGACGGGGCAAACTGGCTTTAGGCAAAGATAAAATACAAAATTAAAATAATTAGAAACAATGGGCGTACACAAAGGAACGGTAGCGAGGTACGTCGTCAAATATTTTAAAAGATTCAAAAATACTTAATTTTTAAGGGCCGTAGAAGATTAACCTGCATCAAAAATAAAATTTTCTCGATTGCTATACTCGGTGGCGAAAACTCTCATTCTACATGATCCTGTGATTGCATCACATTTACTATAGTGACCCGAATAAGACGGGGGACTGATATTTATTTGGCGTCTCCAGAGGGTACCCTCCTTGTTATTCGGTTACGGACTGTTATCTTTAACCCACGCTCCGCCGCCCTTTGTTACTCATATATATCCGGTGCTGCAATTATCCATTGAATTCAACGTTTATTTGTCTTGTGTCAATAGCTTGAGCGATAATACAAGGTTATACTTATAAATGTACTTTCAAAATTTAGGTACGATTTTACGTTTCGAACTCAAATTATTTGGTCCTGGAGTCATTTATGCGCTACAATTAGGGCTAATTGACATTTATGGACTCTAATTAGGGTTTTGGGACTCTATCCGCTTACGGACTCTTATTAGGGATACGGATTCCTGTTGATTTGGACTCAAAATGGAGACCCCCTCTTATTCGGGTCAATACAGTACTGCACTTGCAAACAGTCGTATCTGGTTCAAGAAGCAGTCAGAATTGAGTATCACGTTGTCTCTCTATCGCTGGGCTGTTACTTATATTTTTATGATAAAATTTGTTAAATTTCAAAAATAAACTCAAGGTATCAATGAATGTTCGTTTGCACGGAAAATACTTTTCCGAAAAATTTCCATAAAACATTTTCACGTTTTAGGTTCACAATAGTATTTCTAAAAATTCAGTAAACATTTTTCAAATTAAAGTAAGATTTTTAAATTTTAGCATATGAATTGCCGAAATAATAATAATAGATACGCGTCGTTGGAAATAGAGCAACACCAGGATGTATTGAGAACGTAGGATAGTGATGTATATATAGTCGTTATTCGCTTGCTAAATTTCTGGAACGAACAAAAAAACATTAATTTAAAAAATTTACAATGATCTACTGATGCCCAGAGGTCCAAAATGTTTCACTTGTACACCCTGATCATACCGTGCCGAAATAGAATCCCGGCACTGGCCTCTGAACCACACGCGATGTCGCATTAACAAAACCAATTTAGTTTGCCAGCCAATTAGGCAAACCCTGTCTCAAAAGCTAAACCCAATTCGCGTTTATATAGATGGGGGTAATAAACGATAATGAATAATTTTCGATTAAAAACGATAATTGCTTACGAGCCCTCTATAACCTCGAAATATCTTGCTAAACTTTTGTAGCCATGCAATCAACAATTATTACCATGGGGGGTACCAGCTCGTTTGTTGAGGGTACAAGGAAACTTTTCCCTGCATAGAGTTATTTAATGCTGCAGAAAATATTTTCGACCTGGGGGTCAAACTGTTTGTGGGGGTGGGCTCCCCGTAGTTGTGGTCCTGCACCTGTTGATACCAAAGTGAAGTTTGTTTGTATTAGTTTCAGTTACTTAGCTAAAGAAACCATTAACATTTAAGCTGTCCCATGTTTTGCGGAAGGTACACGGTTACATTTACAAGTGGTCACTTTACTATTTATAAAGCTTTTGCTACGAAATTTGGGCGTTAATTTCCGCTAAATAAGGTTTCTTTAATGAATTATACGTCGAAATAATAATTAAATTCGCCACACCTGAACATTTTTCACGTAAATGTGATTGGTTAATAGATAATGATTAGGTCAAGTGCTAACTTACATGGTTATGTTTAATTAGGTTAGGTTTATGCGAGGAAGCAGGGACGGTAAACGCTGGAATTGCTTTTCGTGACTACACAAATTGAGTCAAAAGTCGATTTCGCCAGAGTCAAATTGAGTCGAATTTGACTCAGGCGGAGTCGAATTTTGACTCAGTTTGTGTAGTCAGGAAAAGCCTATTTCAGAGAGAGTCAACTTGACTCACCATTTTTGGAGTGTATATACATGGTTCTAGTGAATTTGTTCTCATTGTACCCCATAACCGTACTCATAACGCACGGGAACCAACTGCCTGGTTTCATTGAATTTTACTTGTGCTCGGAAATGCTGAGTTGATGACCAGCCAAACAACCAGTAGTCATTTAGTAGGAAGGGTAAGAACAGTAATTCCAAGGTAGACCAGGAGTTTTCTTAAAACAGAACTCAATGAATGCTATAGTTAAACGCTTCTGGCGTATAGGGGGTTGCACCCTGCCGGTTCCCCTATAGTTGGGACCCTGGACGACGGGTTTCTCGCAAGAAACAAATATGCTAACCCTGAGAAAGGTTGTTGATAGTTTTAACATATACCTTAACACGCATAACTCAAACTCTGATGCCTTCGTGTTAATACGTTTTTTATGGAGCCGCAGCCAAGGGAAGGAAGCAGTGGGGCGGGGCTCAGCCCCCCCTTGAAGACATTTGGCATCTCCTGCAAAATTTTCAATCTTGCTTATAAATCACCGAAAACCTTTAGTATGCTTCTGTTGAAAAAGTTTTTGCCTGCCTAGCAAGGTGAGCTGGCTACGATCCTATATGTTTAGAATACAAATTTGCACCACAATATAAAATCAGCTAAAGTTACACAGAACAGCGCTGTCTATTCGTAGAGTCAAGACATGTATATGTATCTGGTTCACTAAGGTATGTCGGCAAAAATATAACTATGTTACATGTTATATTATACTAATAAGTTCTGGTATTTAGGCTCAACCTTGAGGTCGCGGAGCAAGCCAAATGTTTCAGGATGAAATACATATTAACCATATGTGATGCTACGCTCTGTTAAGGGCACCCGTTTGTTCCAATATGTAGCTTGAATGAAGAAGGTATTAATTGGTGTGTGAGCAGTCCAAACAACTACTGGTACGCAAATAAACATTCATTTAGCTCAATATTTTGAAACTAAAATTTAAATTTTTAATTTATATTATCGTCGCACGCCAATCGAAATATACTATGCAGTATAAAAGCTGGTCCGAAGGAGTCCTAAGCCGACGGCATCCCGAGAATTCGTTACCTAACAACTTGTAAACCGAAATACATCGAGTTCTACAAATTCATCGGCCGTCAATGGTTAGTTTTATTCACAAGCTTTACGGCCCATGTTACTTTAAGGAACGTCCAGGTTTCTGGTGGGTCTACCAAAGAGTAGGTTTAGATTCTAGATGACATTTTTTTTGCTTAGGCGTAGGCTTAGGCTTAGGAACTCATTTTTGCAACGCTTAGGCTTAAGCTTAGGAATACGCTTAGGCTTAAGCTTAGGAATACGCTTAATCAACTGTTACTGACCTCAAAGTAACATTAGCCAGTTTTACGATACTGGTGGGTGACAAGTTGTCGCTCTACGAACTGTAGTAGGTTCGTCCTAAACAGCGTGTATTGATGAAATGTTCAAAGCGCACAGATGTCTTATAGAGGGGCGCAACTAGGGAGGGGGCAGGGAGTACCGGTCAGATTTACTGAACTAAAACTATGTATCGGGATTTAATGCTAAAATTGTGTTCATCTTCTCGTTTGCTTTGATCGTGAAAGCTCTTCGCCTGTTATCTGTTCTGCTCCCCATATTTTGTCCCCTCGTTGTTGGATCCGCTGTTGCCTCCTCAAGACTTATACCTGAAAATTGTGATGTAATAAAAGTATTAATAACGAGAATAATAGTATAATAATAATAATAATAATAATAATAATAATAATAATAATAATAATAAATTATTTGTGAGAAGTATCCGCGAGCCGAGCGATCGAGAAACCAAACTCATTTTTCATGACACAAAACCAGAAAATTTGTAAAGGTCGCTAAAACCAAACGCAATTTTCGTGGCACAAACGCGAAAACAAGGATGTTACTATTTTATCATAAAAAAATTTCTGTGGGGTGCCCCCGCGCGTCCCCTGAAACCCCCTAGAAGTCACATAGTTGACATTTCGCTATGTGAGTCGAATTTGACACTGTCGGAGGTCGAATTTAACTCAGTTTGTGTAGTCTGGAAAAGCCTATTTCAGAGAGTCAATTTGATTAACCATTTTTTGCAGTATATATACGCTGTTTCGATATAGTTCCGTTGTTGATACCATATTATTGTGATGCATAGAAACAAACCTTATCGGTTCACTACTACTAACCGTATTGTTCCTTTATTATGCTAATTTGTAATACAAATAGGTTCGTTTTGTAACCATGAAATAATAAGCTATTATTTATTGCTTGCATCAAATTGAAGTTTGGTTGCTGTAACCAAAGTTTTAGTAGGCAATTTATAACCAAAGTTGACCGACTTTTTCAGCTGATTAAAAATTAGGCAAAAAAACTAGTAGTACGCAGGAACCAGGGTGAAACGGAGGTGAAAAATAGCGGAGCCGGAGGTTGATTTGCTGACGGAGCTAGAGCCGAATGCACACCTCCGGTTGTACCCTAATAGGCCCATGTAAAGATCAAGGGCGGAACGTTTTTCGGTTGGACTTGAATGGAATAAGCTTAAGCTTTAGTGCAATTTTTTGCTTGGCTTAGGCTTAGGGCTTAGGAATGAACTCATTCTTACGCTTAGGCTTAGGCTTAGGCTTACGCATAGGCTTAGGAATAAGCTGATAATACTGTTCCGCCCATGTTCTTTACATTGGCTGCAATTACGGAAGACCACAGTATCCTCCTGGAGATCTGTGAACATCTTCGCTCTGGTTTGGCTGAAAAACTTTCAATAAGCGCTTCAAACGAGTTCTTTGTTAGTAAAAGGTTTCAGTGCGCTGGAACAAACTAAATGTATGACGTTACACGTCGTTTACTTTAAGTTTCACTGCCGTGTGTAAATTTCACACTGGCAATCAGCGGAGTCTTTACTGATTGAAAAACGGCTTCTGGCACGTTTGAATATTATAATTTTTTAAATTTGATAAATCAAACACAACGTTTAAATTTTAAGTTTCGAAACCTTCACCAAAGCCTAATCCTCAAGCTATTAAGCTTAATCGTGTTAGCCGTCATTGTGCCGGGGTGTACAACAGTCACCCGCCTACCACCCCTCTAGTTTTTATAACCTCTTCATTGTCAAGCGACATTCCTTCTTGTCAAAACATGGTCAGCGTGTAGAACAAGGCTGTTCCAGTAGTATAAGCATATTCCTAACCCTCATCAAAAGCCTAAGCCGTAAAAATAAGCTTATACCTACCTAAGCCTACAGCCTCAGCTTGCGAATGAACTTATACCTAAGCCAAAGTCTAAATAAGAAAAATTAGTCTAAAGCTTTAAGCTTTACGCCATTGCAGTCTCGCAGAAAGCTGTTCCGCCCCTGATCTTTTACATGAGCCCAAAATATAATAGCAAAACAACACCTCATAAGGTATTTATATACCTAGTGAATTATTAATTAGTTGGATTTGCGAAACTATTCGTTTCTGTCAACGCGAATCTCAACAAAACACCAGCTCATGTTCGTTTCTATTGAGTTCTAAAGCTATAGACACCGCTACAATCAAATAGTCTGCCTCATTGAATATTAAATTTTATTCAGACAGGTACTCGA
This sequence comes from Enoplolaimus lenunculus, assembly GCA_030248215.1. Taxonomy (NCBI): domain Eukaryota; kingdom Metazoa; phylum Nematoda; class Enoplea; order Enoplida; family Thoracostomopsidae; genus Enoplolaimus; species Enoplolaimus lenunculus. Next base: position 95,326 of record JASANG010002066.1, read on the forward strand.
TATTATTGAAAGATAATTGAACTGAACCCAGGGCCTTAACTACGGGGCGAGAGGGCAGTGCGTCGACCCCTATAACAAGGAAACGTTTCCTTGCCACCTATAAAATTGCTTTTGCCCCTTTAAAACGTGAGTAATATTAGTTTAGTTAAATACAAATCGTACAATCATCAGTCAAGATATTTTGAGTTCTGCGAATTTGTTCCTTAAATAAAATAAAGAAAAACTTTATTGACAATTATTAAACTTTGTTAACATGGTTTCAGCCTTTTTCTCGTAAATATTGTCTATTTTATCGGAGAAATAATTTCAAACTAAAATTTGAACCTTACACTGGCCGAAGCGAAATTATACAACACTTCGTATTGCCTTATAACTTTGGAAAGATTCAGCAACTGCTGCATACTAAATTAACATTTCATTAAAAGTCGTTGAGGCTTAAATTTAGTGAACAAGAAGGTTCGTTTGCGTACCATTCGGAGAAAACTACTACAATGGTTATTTTTCATCCCCTAAATACTTAAAGCCGAGCCGGCAGTCAAGCTCATAGGCCAGTGATATAATATTAACGCTAACAGAAAGTTGAAGACAAAGACCAGAAGATATTACGTCGTTTAATAACAATCTAATAAGAGCACCACACAACAGAAAGGTGCCAGTCCAAAAATATTAGCAAGATTAATACAACCAAAAGTGCATGATACAAGAGTATGCGATTCTTGAGATTCCACATGGTACAAAATATACCACCGGGAGTGACGTTTTTGGTTTAGAAACCCTCATTCAGAAAGGGTTTGCAGTCACATTCAATAACCCTAAATTAAACTACAAGTAGAGCATTTTCGATGCCGCATCGTGAATTATTGTGACTCCTGCATAAATAAGGGTGGGTAGGACAAAAACGCAACTCGTGCCGAATACATTTTGTCCTAACCAGAATGTATCCAGTTGTATACTCTTGTTGAAGTATGCAACTTCTACTGGAAACTTGATAAAATTAACAATATACAAAACCGTTGTGAATGAGAAAAAATATCCGACAATTTTGAATAATTCCATACAAACGAGGGTCGCAACTGGAGAGGGTAAAATTTTGTGCCCCACCCGGACATCTTGAGCATCCCCGGTTATAAAGTTTTTCACAGCATTAAACAAATTCTACAATAGAAAAACTTTTCTTACCTTCGCTGGAAGTCATTTTGCCTCTTTGGGAACAATTTTTGGTTGCGGGGCTGATTCAGGAATCAATAATGTGAAAATAATTTAACTTTTCAGTAACCTAAAGAATTGACCGGAACACGACGCCCTTGTGTCGTAATGCAATTTCGGAGCTCATGAGCACTTTGGCTAAATATATACCACTTTTTACACAGGTTAACGTTTAGACTTACCCGTTCATATTCAAGCTTAAAATGCCTGAATTTAACACGAAACTGTAACAATGTTTAGTAGAGCCGAAACAACAATGTACCATCCCGTTTATTTTGTGCAGCATGAGATATGATTTTGTAATACCGGTATTCAATTATGGTATTCAAAAATTGCAAAAATGAAAACTTAAAATGAAACCGAAACCACTGTACTTCGATACAACTAAAGTTGGAACCCGGGGTGAATACAAGAACGGTAGTAAGCGGACGTCAACAAATTTTTGTCGCCTGCTACGCTTGTTTAAAAAACGTTTTACTTGAAGGAATGTGAAGGTTCACAAACCTTATTGAAAAGAGTACTTTTAAAATGGCATCTGTGTATCGTTAACAATGAATCGGTAAGATAATATTTTATACTTAGTATAATATCAATTAATACTGATCACTGGCTCATTTTGGGATTTTGACAGGGGCGCCGCCAATTTGGAATTCTGGCAGGGGCGCTGCTGACTGACCATTTCCTTGCTTGTGCTTCGGCTCGCTCTCAGTACACTGATGTGTATTACAGTTCAAAATAAAACAAACAAACAAATCACAGTTTTTCACAAGGAGGCACCCAATCGCTTGGCAGCATGGCGTGGCCGTAACTAATGCCTTCTGCAGCATTGTAGACCATAATCCAATCAGTATCAAATATACGCCATCCGTCCGGCAAAGTTACCATTACGTTTTCTTTGGAATAATTGCGTAACGGGGAATGACTAAAAAATATTTAGTTTAATAACTTGCAAGTAATAACTTTGGCCTAAGAGCCAACGTTTAATTTGAGCGACGTAACAGTAGTGTAAACATATTTCTAAGCCTGCACTGCAAAAATGGTGAGCCAAATTGACTATCTCCGAAATAGCCTATACGGAACTACACAAACTGAATCAAATTCGACTCACTGAGTCGCACAGTTTACTGTAGCGGAGTCCAATTTGACTCAATTTGTGTAGTCCCAAAAAATTTCGGAGTCAATTGGACTCAACAGTTTTTGCACTGTGTGCTTTACTAAGCCTTAGCGTAAAAATAAGACACATTTGAGAATGAAACACAGGAAGTAATGTAGTTTTCTTTTTCAATGACTGTATCCGCTTTTGATATGTCAAAACCCATATAAAATCACAAGGCAAATTTTGTGCAAGAAATGTCACAATTATTGTGCAAGGCGTATAAATACGTTAAACTTTCCTATTTTGAGACACGGTCGTCTAAAGAATATGCATAAAAGTCGGTTTATAAAAGCAAACAAAATAATGGTAAATTTCGACGCTTACACTGGTCGACCCTGCACTCGAGCAGGTACTTTTTGTAGAATATGTTTCGGATAATTTCCAATTCCAACGTAAAATTCGACGTCTAAAAATAAATTGTTTTAAAATTAAACATCACATTTTAGCTAATTTGTAAGCTTTACCGAGTCATTATTATTAGCTTTCCACTGTCTGTGTGCGTTCCAGCTTTAATAACATGTCAGCGTTCAAGTCAAATTTTAACGTTTAACAATTAAAAAAACAACATAAATTTGAATAATTTCGTACGAATCAGGCAAAAGTGAAAATTCTAACGTAGATCAAAATCTTATGAAAATCTGACAGAAAACAATTGATGGATTAGCAAGAACCCCAGCGATCTCAATCCGGCATTGACTGCTTGACGGATTGGAACATTCCCTCGTTCAGGAACCGGCCGTGGCTCACGGTCGTAGGCAAGATTTCAGATCAGAAAGGTATCATTTCATGGGAACGCTACAACCCAGATAGTATTTTGAAGCCTGACGAAGTACCGGTTTCCGGTTTCGCTGAAAATTTCGGGAGGTGCTAAGTATCCTCATAGCCGGCTTAATACACGCCGCTGCCCAGGCCACGAAAAGTTAACGTTGAAACCAACCTTTCTCATCTGCACCGGTAAACGTAAAATCAGTGATGAATATCGTGTTGCAGTTCAGGACGTGGATATCACCAGAATTGACTCCATAATACGTTCCTGATATTCCGCTGGTGTGTACCGGTTGTGGAGATTTGAACCCGGAAGGGATTAGTAGCGTTGCGACAGGCATCTAAAATATAAACGACCGTTTGCATAAATCTACGACAACTCATCGCCAGGCAACTGGTCGACCTACAGCTGCTAAAACATAACAGTAAGCCTAAGCATATTCCTAAGCATACGTTTGAACTTAAAACTAAGCCAAATACTGGGCAATAAATTGTCGAGTAGACGAGATTTTGAATTACAAGTTGTCGGTTGACGAACGAGTGCGTCTAATTTTGTGGCATCCGTTCGCGCATGAGCACCAATCGGTATGTCCAAGAGGGGGAGGCAAATACACCCTCTTAGGTTTCCTAACCTTGCTAGGCAGGGAGGGCTAAACATTTGTCAGAACGGGCATATAATGTTTTCCGATGACTTACAAGCAAGGTTGAAAATTTTCTAGAGGGGACAAAACAGGGGGCTGATAATCCCGTCGCCGTTGGCTACAGGCCCGGCGGCTGTCGCTCTTTAACAAAAGTATTAATTCTAAATTTCAAGTATTAAAATTCTGTTAAGTTCATTTCAGTAACAAAAAATCATTGTGACCGCTGCAACGTTTAGGCTATAAATCTAAAAGACTTAAAATTTGCGCAACAGGTACCCTATGAATGATTTCTAATTTTTAATACAGTATCGTATAGAGAGACCTTCATGAAAAATAAGCAACTGCGAAAGTGTGGATACTCTTAAGATCCGAAACTTAAGAGTAATTTGTAGTAAACTTTGAATACAACTTGACCAAACTTTATTGATCAAGCTTTGCGAAACGAAAACTTACATTATCACAATAATCGTACACCCCGAACCATGAAAAATCAGAAATCATATAATCTGAAGGTAAGTGTACGGTCATCAGAGAAGACTGTGACTCGGCGAGATCAAAGTCACTGAAATCAAGAGTGCATGATACAAGAGTGTGCAACTCTTGAAGTTCCGCATGGTACAACATGTACCACCGGGTGTTGCGTTTTTGGCCGACCCCCTTGTTTAGAGGGGAGAGGTCGCTATCACATGAATACCCCTAAATTTAACAATTTTGACCTCGCATACATAAAGTGTCATGATTCGCACCGGTTGCCTGCCCCCCTCCAAACAAAGTGGGGCAGGGAAAAACGCAACGCGTGCCGGATACATTCTTTTCTACACAAAATGAGCCCAGTTGCACACTGTTGTTAAATAGCGATTATCCACTCTTGCTGAAATTTATCGAATTCCACGTAGTATCGGTAGAATCAGTAACCGCAGTCAGCGACGACTGGAGATAAAAGTATGCAACTGGGTACATTCTGTGTAAAAAAGACACAAATTTAACGTGTTAAATTATAAATAAAATAGCCAAAGTCAAACACGTAGAAATAATACTGGCTTAAATAAAGACTAAATATAAGTTGTCTTTTTTGATGTGTCAAGCTTCATTGTTTAGCAATTTCTTATTCGATTTATAAACTTTGTGCGATTTTGGAGAGACCAGCTTAATAACAGACGCAATCTTTTGAAAACTGAAACTATAGTCCATATTGGAAAATGCATACAGCAACAATTAACAGTTAGCAATAAGTTTTCAAACTAGTAAAAACTAACAATACAATTGTACATCTCAAAATTTGCACACAAATAGGATAAATTGAATGCAAAAAATGTGCCGAATTCTAATCATTTGTTAATTGGAACGTTACAAGACCTAACACCCACTTGTAATAAGTGCTACACACTAAAATCTACAAAAAATTCGTCGCCCGACAACTTGTCTCCCAACGTTATCCTAAAGCCTATTAATATATCTATTAGCATAATCCTAAGCGTTATTCTAAGCGTAATCCTAAGCATAATGATAGTCGACGAATTGTCGAGTCGATGAAATTTCGGATTCCAAATTGCCGGTCGACAAGTTGTCGGGTGACGAATTGTTGTGATACCGCTACACACATTTAAGATCAGGTGTATATACTGGCATATTATCTACTACTAAGTACAGCACCAATCGTCCACTACGGACAGATTTGCTCAATCAAGCGAGCTACGCAGGCTACGGATCTTAAAATTTGCCACAAACTCGCAAAACGCACTGCAATTTCACGTTTCAGATTCGTTCGTCGAACATCCACACGACCTACAGCCACCTGGTGATAGGTGCTAAACACATCTGAAAACACAAATACTAACCTCATACGCCCAAGCGAAACAGTGCTACTCAACTGCTCAGTACGGACAGACGAAATTGTTGGTTCTGCCGTACGGTGTAACGAAGGCAGACGCCGCCGTTTGGGACCTGGGGCTTGGACGGACCTGAAGGGTTTTTCAACAGTGAGCACCGATTCTGGCCCTCCAAAATAACCCGATTGAACGCCAGATTGTGAAACGGCCAACTGCGGACGACCAGAAAATGCACGAGAAACACTTTGGCTTCTGAGTTGATAATTTGAGCTGTTTGTGGATGCCGCCAACGTTGGTGACGGTAGGAAACCTGCTGAGAGCGGTTGTGGCCGATATGGTATATCTGAAATTAGTCAGAAATAAATTACATTAACGATTGTTTTTCGGTGTTATTAAGTATTTGCATATATGCCTTTTAGTACATGTGCTACTATTATCATCAGGATCGTATACAAAGCCAACGACGGATCCCGAAATTTCTGACGATAAGGGGACGGGCTGGTCAAAGTTATAAGACTTAATTTTTGCTGTACGCTATATATGTGAAAATTTTGTGAGGAGCAAACAACGTACGGAAGAGACCTTACCATTTTGTCGGGAAAATATGTCACGGGGGGCGTACGCCCCAGCCACCCCTGTGAATCCGCTAGTGTACAAGGCGATAAATAGAGGGATATATTCCGTTCCGAATTTATAGAGTCCAAAAACAGACTAACAAGCTTAGAAGTTTAACTTTGAGAATCGATAGATGTCCAAAAAATTACATACCATCTCGAATTAGAATCCTGGCTATGCTCTTGGGGAATTATTTAGTCAGTAGGAAGCTTTGATCGGAATTAACACCTACAATAAGATATGACAGATATTGAAAAAATAACTTAGCCTGTATATCCTAAACCATTTTTTGAGAATATTAAATTATCTTCTGCTCTATAAACCGGTACAATCTGTGGTCAGTGGAGATCCTGTGTAAACGTATCGACTCCTTCATTTGTCAAATTACTAATTTTAGTTGATCAGATGCAACAAACCTCCAATCAAAACTTTCAGGCCACTGTTATCATACAGTTCACTGGATGAGCGTTGACCAATAGGAACACGACTCGCGGGTTCAAGTAGCGGTTGGTCAATCAATTCTTGATGTGATTCGGTAATAACTGGCAACGCACGATATGTGGTGTCTGCAAAACCCATTCATCTTTAGACATGGGTACTTGCTTACTCTCCTCTAATACTAGCGTTAATTGAATAGAAGGTAAACTATATCATCAGTGCTTAGGCTCAGGCTTAAGTTTAAGCCTAGCTTAAGCCTAGCTTAAGCTTTACTTTGCGCTTTTTGTCAGGCTTCAGGGTCAAGTTTTGGGCTCAGGCTAATTATGTGTGGGGAAAAGCTTATGTGGGGTGAGGGAACTAAATATTAAGCATACCTAAATATTAATAAATTTGGCATCATTAAAATAAATACTGTTTACGAATTTTTCAACAGTTTAAGGTTGTGGTGCTGGCAAAAGGCTGTCCGAAAACTGTGATATCGCGGATGCTACTGGCTGCGAAACGCACACGACAAGCATCTCAGAACAAAAACAAACCACCCAAACTGAACTGTCTGCAATTTTGTTACCTCTTTCACATAACAAATAGCCAGAAGCGGCATACAAGGTCGAGGGATAGACTGAATTGATCCCTTGCGAAAGTTTCTGGAAAGACAAGAAAAATCGCACTCTTACACTATTTAGAATGACTTACTAGATTGTAGATGTTAAAAAACGTTTATGTAAAATCAAACCTTCCCGAAATGAAATCGCGTCGACGCCTCTGCCAGCAGCCGCCTTTTGATATCTCGTTCAAAACTTACCACCAAACACGAACTTCAATTCTTGTCCGCGTGGTACGAACTCGAATCTTTCAACAGGAAGCTGTCGAACAATTTCGCGATTATAATTAAACGTAGGTCGCCGCCTATTTGGTCTCCGAGTAGAGCCCTGAAATCGTTTGGAGCCACCTGAAATGCTTGACCGACGGGCTGTTGACCATTCAATTCCTGATTCGATTTCATATTCAGTATCATCAACTGTTGTTGCGCCGAGTTGCTTTTGTTGCCTGTATTGTTGCCTCAACTGGATGTATGGCGAACTGTGGCGTGACAACGGACGTCGACTTGATTGAAATGCTGTCGTTGCCGTTCGTCGAGACGCTACAAAATTTAAATTGCAGTTTTTACACAGACATTGTTTCAGCTAATTTATGTCGGTATATGTGTGCGTAAGTGTATGCAAAGCAAATGTTGCCATGCCTGTGCACATATACCGGTATAAGAAGTTGATGCAATGACCGCGTAGTGTAGTGGTAGAACGCTTGGCTCGAGCGCAATAGGGCCGACGTTCGATTCCCGGCCTGGTCATTAAGTTTGGAAAAAACTTCGACCAGGGGTCGTGCAGACCGTATAGTACCAACATGGAGGACCCACCGAGATAGGCACTGCAAACAGCAAGCGCATAAATTCGGGTAGTAGGATTCACGGTCCGGGACGTCCGATTGTAAAAAGCGGAATGTCGGTATATGTGTACGTAGTGAATACGCAATGATAGTAAACATTTGTTTTACTGTATTGTTTTATGTTGGCGTTGCAAATATTGCAATCACTTTTGCTAATTATTAATAAGCTTTCGGAAAAATACCAATATTCAGACTAATTGATCTCCTCTCGAAATGAAATTTTGGCTACGCCCTTAAGCCCGTAACATCAAATGTGTGTAGCACCTATTAACACTACGCGATAGGTCTTATAACTTTTAAACCAGTGGATGGTGAGGTTCAAAATTAAAAGCACATTTTTCGCATTTGATGTATTCGAGTTTTGCGACAATTTTGAAATTCGCCCTTGTAGGAGTTCGTCAGCGTGAAAACGTCTCGCTAATTGGTGATTGGTGATATACGCATTTGAGAATATCGTTCCTGAGCACAGTTACTCACAGGATTGGTCGGTTTGTTGACTGCTTGTACTTGTATACGGATCAATCTTTCGTTGTTTAAGTTCGCGATACTTCTGTCTTAGTTCAGCGTATGGAGACGCAGGCTGCGGTCTATCATCGTCCAATTCATAACTGTACTCGAGCCGAGAGTCGGACACTCTTCCGTTTTCTGTAATTATTAAATTAAGCTTATTAAAGCTATCTCTGATTAAGTGCAAATTAACAAACGAAGGTGATTAAGTATGCAGCGAGAGAGTATAAGCTGATAAAATATGACCCGCTAAATTTCTAGGATATGAGAAAATACGGTACAATTACAGGCGAAAAATAGCCTGAATTTTTTCCTACGGTTACGCCCCTCAAAGTAACATTGGCCAGCATGCACAACATCCTTTGATATTTAGCCGGCATGAATAAATTTATTTTTCGCGTAGCGTTGAGATGTGTGTATGTCAACGGCTATACGTATCGATGTTAATCAAGATACAACCGGAGGACTGCCTTCGGCACCGGCTCCGACGGCCGAAACATGTCCTCATGCATCGGCTCTGGTAGAATTTCTGCAGGATATCCCGGCAATTTCGGCAGTGAAATTTGGCATAGTGTTGCAAACTTTATTTATTTGGTGTGTTTCGTTTTAACTTTTGTGTACAATTTTGTAGTAAATTAAACATCATTTTACTGCCTAATTTTGCCTCACCTCCTACTTCACACCCGGATCCGTCATATTTGTTGACCTCCGGTTCCGGCTCCAGATCCGGTATTTTTCCCCTTGGGATGCACCACAGTGGTAATACAATTATATTAAACAACGGGGCGTAAAACTACAGTGACTGCATTATATAATTGGCAAACAAATGGCGTTAACGAAGCGAACGAGAAACCAAACGCAACTTTAACATGCATTATAATCTAAAAGAAAGTTTTGGTGTTGTAAATTTTAGGTAAGCGTAGCAATTGTGTTGCGCCCCTACGGTAACAACAGCTGCCACCAACGCCACAAATGCTAACAATGAATTGAACATATCTGTGGCAGCCCAAACCCAGTTTAAGCATTAAACTTTAACTCAAAGTTTTGTATTAAAATCTAAGCGTTGGGACGGTATTTCTTGTACCCCTGGTGTAAAAATGGTACCAACTACAAAAATAGTTAAAACTCCGTCATTACCTGCAGCCGACTGCGCTCGTTGCCGGTTGAGTTCCTCGTACGGATCAATACCACGCTGTCTGAGTTCTCGGTATTTTTGCCGCAACTCGGCGTACGGTGAAGAATTTCGACGCGATCCTTGTCGATTTGCTTCATAGCTCGATCGGGCAGCATTCGTATTTCTTCGTCGGAAAGATTGACCTGAAGAAGAAAAGGGCAGGTACGTTGCCAACTCACCTTGCTATGAGGGCTAAAAAGTTTTCGGACGGATATACAACGGTTTTCGATGACTTATAAACAAGGTTAAAAATTCTCTTGGGGGAAAAGTTGGTTCGGTGGAGGGCTGAGTTATCTTCTACCTAAACCCTGGCTACGACCCAAAATAGTAGCCCCTTAAATAATATGTGATTTTAGAGGCTTATATATATATTCTCTATCCATCGGCTTGTATACGGTCCTGATTGCAGTAGTACTCTATAGACTTAGGAACAAAGTTTCGACTGATGCGTTAAGAACTCAAAAACTACAATTTGTGGTAAAAAATCAGATTTGGGTATGAAATGATCAAGCGAATACTGATGTAAGAAGTTCAAAAGTGCCAAATTTGTTGAAATATGACGAAATTTGAGCAAACTCTAAATTAGAAACAACACTGAATGTTTCAGTCCAATTCAAAGTATAGTGCCAATAGTCATTGATGACCGTTTGAACAAGAGTATGCAACTTCTTATAATACGCTTGCCGTAAACAGTACCACCGTGCGTTGCGTTTTGCCCACACAGGTTCCTATGATCGCTGCACTCCACGTATGCAAACACTAAAGGTATGCAGTCAGACACGATGCAATGAATCCTAAGTGGGATGATGGGTATAAAGCAATCAAGAGCTACAGTAAAGGTTGAGTTTTAAAGAATTCGCGAGCAAAGCGAGAGGAAATCTTGAAACAAATTTATGTGTTCCAATGAAAAATTTAAATGTTTCGTGGCTTCGAAAACCTGATTCGACCGCCAAATCGCCAGTTCGGGTGTTTACAGTATGACGAAAACCACGCGACAAAACGAACTTGAAGCTAAACGTTGTTTCAGTATTAAATGTCTTTGTACCAGTCGAAAAACGTTTCTTAGTTCATAGATTGGAGGTTTAGGACCAATCACATCCCTCTTGGATAATCCGTCTCGGTTAAAGTTATTTCACATCGAGTTGAATAACTTATTGCTTACTTCTGGATCCACTTCTCCTTGAAGACGTTTGCCGCTCTCGACTATGTTGTTCGCCACGACTTTTTGCAATCCGTTCTGCAGTATCTAAAATAGATAGAGTTCCGTTAGTTTACAAATTCATTATTCCATAGTAGTAAGGACGCGCTGGACCCTCCTTATGTTGATTACTCACTCCTGTAAAGTTTTCTAAACGATATTTGATGTAGAGCAATTAGCAAAAATTACACGCTGGCCACTCCTGGTGTTGACTAAATCACTCCTGTAAACGTTTACTCATGTAAACATTTCCAAAGGACGTTTCATTTGCAGCAATTTAGTAAGAATAACCGCGCCGGTCGTGATGTTAACTAAATTACTCCTGTAAACTTTTCGAAAGGACGTTTGGGCTTAGGAGTAGGGCATTAAAAATTCAAATTTTTCAACACTTCAAATTTATGTGTGGGATGATCAGTGGAGGTTACGAAAAGCTCAAATATTTAAAAAATTTTCAAAATTAATTTTTATGCAAACGCGAGCTGGGGATGATAACGGAAAAGACCCGAATTTTGTTTGACAGTCAACGTTATTCACGCTTCAATCTGAATGCTTTAAACTATTTTAAATTTTTAGCGGGGTTTATACAACAGTTCAAAAGTTCGTGCTTTCGTTTGAAATTTTGACCAAATTTTTAAATGCAGTTCGTATTGACCGGTATAGAATTAGCTCTCTTAGAACCGTTTACACGGATTTAAAATATCAACTTGTTTGACAAAACGATGCGTATTCTCAAATCTTTGCTGAGTTGCACCTGATAAGTCTTGCACTTTCAGAACTAATCAGGCCCGTAGCTAGCACACTTTGCTATGAAAGGCTGAACATTTTCAGAAAACGCATACAAGGGTTTTCAATGAGTTACAAGCAGGTTGAATATTTTCCAGAGGGAAATGCAATATTCTGCCAGGGGCGCTGAGTGTCCGACCTCCAATCTGGCTGCAGGCCCGGAATTGGTGTGTTTTGAAATTTGCCAAATCTTCTGCATTAATTACTCTGGAACTGTTGTGGGTAACAGAAATGCCGGTACTGTGCCGTTTGCCAGTTTCACAATCTGGTATTTAACTGTCACCAGGTGTTGTAACTGAGAAAACGTGCAACTCCTTGCAACACCAACGTTTTCAATAGTTGCAACACGAGAAGCTACGACTCCAAACTTCTGTTCAACTTAATCTGAGTGTCGGCAATTAAAGTAGCTAAAATAATTATAAATATTATATTTTTTTCTTGATAACTTTTTTCGTTAAAAACAATTGTCTTTGAGAATTACGCTGCAAATTTTTACTACTAAACGTTGTGGCGTTATACTGACTTCCTAGGGTGAAGTGTAACGTTCCTTGAGTATCAACGTATTGCGCTCCTCGGTCATCTTCGGTGTCTGCATACTCTATAAATTATTAAATTTAATTTTTAACTCAAAATGCAGTTCTCATAATAGCTCAACACGTCCTTATTCTGAAAGTAGTGCACTTTCAACATCTCCATTGCATAAACAATTTGAGCCCATAGAACAGTACTGTAACAGTAGTATAAGCATATTGCTAAATCTAAGCTTATACGTACAAATTTACTTATACGAGAGACTAACCCTAAGCAAAAAAGTAGTCTATAACTTAAGCATACTCTATTGCAGTTCCATAGGAAACCGTTCCAACCCCTGATCTTTATAGGCCACAATTTAGTAAAATAATTTCAAATTAGTATTTTGTTTGTAACCAGAATTTAAAATTTTGTCAATCAGAAAGATTAGTTAATTCAATATTTTAATTCCAACATTCTATTTATTTTAAAATGTCAAAACAGTGTGCCATATACGTCGAAATATTTGTCGCCGGGCCACTTTTCAAAATCAGACGACGACCATATTATCCTAATATTAACCCTTTCTCACATGAATATTTTCTACTTCCCCTGAGACCTACTTTTATGCTAGGATTCGAACTCCGGTGACTGGAGTGGGAGGCGTATACCAGTACCGCTCAGCTATAGGAGCTTGACGCTCGAGCCCGAGGGGTCTCTCACGTCTTGTGGTGATTTAGTACTATGTATACGTGTTGCAATTGTTAAACACGGTGCGATATATATTATTTAACGTATATACACTGCGCTAAGTTGCCTATAGGCAACTCAATGTGAGAAGGGGTTAATAAGGACCAATCACAAACCTCTATTTGCAACCGGAAAACCGCGATGACGTGAAGACTGCGCGCTGGATGTTGATTTTTCACGATATCTGTATCCAGGAACGTCTGAAACACACAAATATGTACAGTTGTAGAAATTAGAGGGCCGTGGGGCGGTCACATACTTAAGTCCGTTTTGATTTTGAGCTTTTCGTTACGCTGGTACTTACTTAGGCTTATCTTTATTACGCTGAGGCGTAGGCTTAGGCTTTGGGTTAAACTTAGGAATATACTTAGCATACTGCTACGCGTCTAAAAGCGCATTGGCTAAAGCTTACATGGTCTGTTGTTCTGAGGACGGTAAGTACCACGTCTGCCTGCGAACCGTTCACTTGAGTCACTTCTTCTGGGGCCTAAAATACGCAAAATATACAACATTTGGACATATGTGGTTTCTGTTTGAACTACTTTCGCTCAGGGCTGATGCCGGTGGGAGCAGGGGGAGGCACAACAATCGTAGAACGAAATTTTCTTGATTTAAAAAATACTTTCACAAGCAACTAAAACTTTGCTTGGGGGGGGGGTAAATTTAACCAAAAATGGGTTCCACCCAACAACTTTCTCTCTGACTACGGGCTCGCCTCCACTGTGAATTGCGATATTGTTTTTGACAAATATGTTTTAGGTTACTTCAAATTTGTAACTGCCTCAAAGTATACCATTACCTTTTATATGAAACCAAACCAATAGTTAAAAAATCAACGTTAGAGATTTAAACTAAAACGTCCCTAGCACCGCTTTTGTGCAATTTCGTGCCGTAGTGCATGCATGCAAACTAAACAACGTCAGCTAACGTGTGCAGATTATACATTCACACGATAGTTTTGATAACAAGGATTTAGATTGAGCTGCTATAATGTAAAATTTAACCATTTCTCACATGAATATATAGCATTACTTATAAGAAATATACTTCAAGCCAATGATTTGAATTGAAGTCTCACGGGTGGGATACGTCGATCAAGATCATTGACTCAACTCAAAGAGCTCAACACTGAAACGCAAGGGTATTTTCACGTCTTGCGTAGATTTTGAACTGTGCATATGCTATACAGATTGTTCTATTAAAGTTGCTCACAGTCTACCGATGTTCCAACCGGGTTCCGATTCCGGCTAAAAGTCCGAAAATTTTGGGTTACGATTCCGATACCTACTGGATTCTATTCCGATGCCGGAATTCCGATTTTTCGGGTATGAGTTTTTAAACTGATTGAACTAACATTTTGCCTATTTCTTCGTTTGTTTGCAAATCTGTTTTTGTTAGTAAGTATTCTGAGTAGCACAGTAAATATTTTGCTATTGTCAAAATGTGACTGCAATTGAAAAGCGGCAAGCAGTGATATTAGCCCCACTAGTTCTCAAATATAGCTCAATATTTAGTTCAACAGTTTCCTTACTGTAGTGAAAACGACGCTCCATTGAATTGGTGAATTTTCAAAAATCTAGTTCCTGTTATTTATGATTTCATAAAACTTCATATTTAAAGTTTTGAAATACTCAAAATGCTTAACTGCATTTAAACTTAAAGCCCAGTTGTTCCTGTGCTTTGAGAATTGACAGGCTGCTCTTAGAATTGGCAGGCCTCCATTAATATCATAATTTTACAGGTTAGTAGATTGCTAATACAGTCAGCTATACAAGCAATTTTTACTGAAACTGTGAACAATACAAACAGACTGCAACAAACGGTCAAAAGTCATACAGGTTAGTTTTTGATATAATTACTTGAACTAAATTTCGATCCCGACTCCAATTTCGGTTCGACAAAAACTTTGTTCCGATTCCGCTTCCGTCAAAATTTACTTCCGATTGGAATCCTGCAGTCTGCTCTATGCGTGAGAAAAGGAATTAAATGTTATTATTTAATTTTTTATGTTTATCGGATTGCTGTTTGCGTTAAATAAAGATTTATAGTTCTACAGCTCCCACTTGTCTGTCTGCTTCGTTTTCTATTGTCTCGGTGTCTCGTCCGGTCATTCCATGTTATCCCTTTTTCACTTCTGTTCCAACCCCTGTCGGCGTTGTTCTCATAGTTTCTCTGTCTGTCTCGTCGTCTAGACTGATCTTCCCATGTGATCCCTTTTCCACGAGAATTCCCACGGTCGCCGACGTTGTTCTCACGGTCGTAGGCAGCGCGGCGTCTTGAAGTCTGCCTGCGAGACTGGTCACGAGACTGTTGGCGTCGATTGGTTGATGACCATCGATCTGAGAAACGAATTGTTTCGAGATACAGGTGTGATTTAAATTTGATTGGGTACAACATTGTGTACTATTGAATCTTAATATAATTTTGACCAATGATTACAAAGGTTTCTTTGGAGTATTTTCAAACAGTAAAATTCAATGAGTTGAATTTTAACTCAGAATGAGATGAATCGCTTAATATGAATCAGGACTAACATAACTCAGAATGTTAAGGTGATTCAACTCATTTTGAGTTAATTCATCAACTCACCAAGAATCAACTCCACTCAGAGTGAGAAACAACTCAAAACACTATGAATTATAATGTTTTCTGATATTAATTCAGAAATATCTAAATTTGCTAAGCTAAATTGATGATTCAACTCATTGGAATTTACAGTATATAACAGGTAGCGGTCTTCAGTGTAACTAATTTTTCAAGCACATGCAAACTATACCGCTAACAAACTTAACCTAATTTTTATAGGAAGCTGTGAAACCTGAAATATGTTATAGCACCGCCTTCAAACCCGGGAAACTTTGAAGTGAACCGCACCGTCCTTGGTGACTCGATCCTCAACTGGCTCGTAATCCATATCACCATGCTAGAGGGAGCTCAAAATTTATTCAGAACAGGCATACAATGGTTTCTGATGACCTGCAAACGTTGTTGAAACCTTTCTAGAGAACGCAAAAGTTGTCTAGGGAGCTGAACCCTCCCCAAGGCCAACGTCTCGGGGTAAGCGGCCGACATCACCTGAAATCTTAGAAACTTTTAAGTGACCATCACCTTCCTTATGAGTACCTTGCGATGAACGCCTTGAACCGACGGAACCATGGATCGTTAGACCTTTGCCAATTCGTGACGATTGATCACCAGTGTCATAGATGCGTAGACGTTCCTCTGAAATATCAAAACCATTTTAAGGATGCTTTGAAAATTAATAGTATTCACAAGCTTTAAGCATACAGGCTCATAGCCAGCTCACCTTGCTAGGGGGGGGCTAAAATATTTTCACGAGAGGCTAAAATATTTTCACGAGGGGGCATACATGGATTTTAACTGACTTACAAACAAGGTTGAACATTTTCTAGGGGGGCAAAGTTTTTTCAGTGGAAACTCAACCAACCTGCCCCCCCTTGGATACGGCCCGTTAAGTATATACCCAAATTGTGATACACAGACTACAGACGGCTAATTTACACATTACAATGTTTGTTTGAAATCAACGGCATATTCCAGTCTCGTGCTTCAGCGTCTCTAGGGCCAACTCAAACTGAACGGCATGTGGCAAACTGTCCAGCTTGCTAAACACGTTTTCTAAAATTTCTATTTAATATTATGTCCTCTAACCTCACGGTGATGCACGGCGATGGACGGCACCGGACGATGACGGACGGCGACGGACGGCACTCTACGGGGACGGACTGCACTCTACGGTGACGGACTGCGCTGTATGATGACGGACGGCCCGTATTGGTAACGGACGGCACTGTGCAGTGACCGACCCCGCGCTACGGTGCCGGACTGCGCTCTACGATGACGGACTGCGCTCTACGATGACGGACTGCGCTCTACGGTGAAAACGGCGCCCTACGGGTGACGGACAGCGCTGTGCGGTGACAGACGGTGCTGTACGATTCCGGATGGCGCCGTACGTCATCAAACGTATAGCGCCACTGTCACAATTAAATATCGGTACGTACCTCTGGTCAAATGAACAACTGGCAGATCATTTGTTCCTTCGTTTGTTTCGAATCGATACGGTTGTGTTCGTCTTGAACTGAATGAAGATGAAAATGACCGTTGCCGTTGCTGGCTCCTGTTATTTCTAGCATTGTTGGATTGAGCTAAAATAGCGTTTTGACTACAGGCACCTTTAAAACATGCTTCAGTGTAACATTCTGAATTTTAAAGGTCAATATCATTCGTGTTCATTAGTTGTTTCTTGATAACGAGCCAGCCAATAAAACAAGATCTTGGCTGCGACAATAGATAGAAGGAACCAGCCAATAAAACAAGATCTTGGTTGCGCCTATGGATAGAAGGAGCCAGCCAATAAAACAAGATCTTGGTTGCGCCTATGGATAGAAGGAGCCAGCCAATAAAGCAAGATCTTGGCTGCGGCTATGGATAGAAGGAGCCAGCCAATAAAGCAAGATCTTGGCTGCGCCTATGAATAGAAGGAGCCAGCCAATAAAGCAAGATCTTGGCTGCGCCTATGAATAGAAGGAGCCAGCCAATAAAGCAAGATCTTGGCTGCGCCTATGAATAGAAGGAGCCAGCCAATAAAGCAAGATCTTGGCTGCGCCTATGAATAGAAGGAGCCAGCCAATAAAGCAAGATCTTGGCTGCGCCTATGGATAGAAGGAGCCAGCCAATTAAACAAGATCTTGGCTGCGCCTATGGATAGAAGTAGCCAGCCAATAAAACAAGATCTTGGCTGCGCCTATGGATAGAAGTAGCCAGCCAATAAAACAAGATCTTGGCTGCGCCTATGGATAGAAGTAGCCAGCCAATAAAACAAGATCTTGGCTGCGCCTATGGATAGAAGTAGCCAGCCAATAAAACAAGATCTTGGCTGCGCCTATGGATAGAAGGAGTCAGCCCTTAATTCTAAGTGAATCGTTTATATTTTCGAAAAAGGGTAAGAGTGAGAAACTTACTATTAGTTCGTTCTGACTGCGCCTGATTAGACTCGGCATTGTACGCTTCGTCTTCTGTTTGTTGATTGTAATGCTTAAACGCTCGATATGGCTGTTTGTCTATAACAAATAAATAACCAAATTATTCGTTTTAGCTAAAATTTTAGGTATTTTTTCAATTTAATAAGTTTTTGAAATTTTTCGTAGCTAATTATAATTAATATTCGTTCAAAAGTTTAAACTTTTAGAATAAAGAGGATAAACTTTAAGTTCAATCGTAACGGTCAGCTTAAATCAGGCTATATCCGTTCATTTGAATATTCATGGAATTATGCTTAATCGCGTGTCTAAATAACATCAAAGATGTTAAGAAATTGATTTAAATTTTAGTTTATGATTAGCTATGATACAACTTTTAAAGCCCAGGCATAAACCTGTCCGTATTCTCAAATGTGTGTAGCGCCTACGACCAATTGATGGGTTTTGTAACTGTCGAATCAGCGAATAATGAGAGTCAAAAATCAGCATACGTTTCAGATTTGATAAGCTTCGAAATTCAGCAGATTTTCAGATTTGATTTTCACTAATAATTTTGCGCCAATTTTGAGATCAGCAAATACAATATTTCTTGTGTTTAGTAAGTAATCACTACTTACGGGCCTTGAACCAGTGGCGGATCCAGGATGTCAAAATGGGGGGGCCAAAATTTCACAGGTAATAAACTTACTTTTGACCCGCACACAAACCACGAATTATTGTCATAAAATTGCTATATAATTTTTGTAGAGATACTGTTGGGGGGCCACGGCCGGGGTGGCCCCCCATGGATCCGCCATTGCCTTGGACTAACCCTTAATCCTTCGAGTTTTGGAAGCAAATACGGTTTACCTTTGCGGTCGGATTTATCCTGATGATATACTTCCGATAGAGACTGTGAATTGCCTTCAAGAAATATACGCCGGCGTTCTTCTAAAACCTTATAAAAATATTTACATGAATAAATGGGTTTAATTACATTTTCCCTTCTACAATTTAGGTTAAGACTCAAGCTTTGCCTAAAGCTTAGGCTTAGGCAAAAGTTTGCGCTTCGGCTTACGTAATTCTTTTTCGAATCCTGCCTAAGCCTAAGTCAGTAATGGCTTACAAAGTTCAACTCTTGTGTCAACAGCACTGGTTCAGTCCATGGGCGGCGGCAAGTATGTGCAGCAAGGCATGGGCGTGTACAAGGCGTTGGATATAGGAATATATCCCGTCCCAAGATCACAGGATAAATATACCAATAGTATCTACAAGATCGTTTTACAGTAACCTTCTATAAATCCGATCAGTTAAAAACATTCTTAAGTTTTTCCCTGCCGAAATGATGTCCTGGCTACGCTTCTGGTGCACGGAAGTGCAGCGATAGCCACCTCGGCGAAGCAAAGGAACAAAATATTAAAAAATTCCCAGTTGTGGCACTTGCGCCGGGAACATTCCTTCTACACAGTGCCCAGTTGCATACTCTTGTTGAAGTATGCATCATCCACTCTTGGTTAAACCAAGAGTGAACGATATATAACAAGAGTGTGCAACAGATTACATTCTGTGCACACAAAAGAATGTACCCAACACACGTTGTGTTTTTGGTCGACATCCCTTATTTAGGGGGTTGAAACTTGTGCAGTTGAAGGAAATACATAATATGCCAATGGCCAAAGGTGCTCTGTTTACAGTCTTAAAATTCTACGTATATTATATCATGCGAACCAGACTTCCTTCCTAAATTTGGAGGAGGGTCGACTAAAATCGCAACACCCGATGGTACATTTTGTGCTGTGCGGAACCCTGAAATGTTGCATATTCTTGTATCATGCACTCTTGGTTAAACTTACCCGGTGTAATGATTCCAAAATTAGATACACCACCAGTACCTGAAATAAGGTTTTTGAGTACAAGTTGGTTGTGTTAAAATATAAATAACAGTTTAATGCCAAATCTAAACAAACTATTTTTGGCAAATTATAGGGTGAATTGAGGCTTAGGATTATACTAGAATCTTAAGGTAGACTTAGGTTCAATCGATACATACACAAAAGCTCAAGCTTAAAAATTAAGGATATATTGGATAGTTAAGATAATCGGATCGGATTGACAGAGTAACCTATGGTGCGATCCGATCCGAACTTTCCATCAACGATCCGATCCGAATCGATCTGATTCTCAGCCGGATCGCATCAATGTGATTTGATCCACAGCCGCGTCGCATCGATCCGATGCGATGCACAGTTGGATCGCATCGATTCGGTCCGAATCGATCCCGTCCACCTGGCGGATCAAATCGACCTGATCCGATCCTAACTTGACGCTGTCAAGTTCGCAACAACAATGAATCTTGTGCACAAATTTAACCCCAGCACATAAAACACTTGCTCCATTGTTAAGTGTTTTGAGAATTAGCATTGCGGCGATTCAGTTCGAACCGAAAAGTGTTGACGACTGGATCAGGGTAAGTTGTGAAACACGCGAGAATACTGGTCGCTAAGCAGATAACAACGCTCATTACTTTGAACGACAGCTAGAATCACAATGCATCGATCCGATGCGGAACGAAATCGATCCGATGCGGAACGAAATCGATCCGATGCGGAACGAAATCGATCCGATGCGGAACGAAATCGATCCGATGCGGAACGAAATCGATCCGATGCGGAACGAAATCGATCCGATGCGGAACGAAATCGATCCGATGCGGAACGAAATCGATCCGATGCGGAACGAAATCGATCCGATGCGGAACGAAATCGATCCGATGCGGAACGAAATCGATCCGATACGGAACTAACACGGTACGATATATATATTTTTTGATCCGATCCGGTCCAGCTTTAAATTCGATCCAGCTTAAAATTGCGGATCTGACCGGATCGGATCGGATAATGCCGATGTGATCATGGTATTTTAGGTATAGAGTTTGCCAGCAAGATAAAGCTTGTACTATTCTTTAGATTTATTACATTACTTATTAAACTAAACCAGTCAAAAACAATAATTTACGATAGGCTTTATCGAGTCAATGGAATTTCAGCTCAGTAGTGGCCAAACTGGTATAGCGACACTTGGTCACCCGACACCTCGTCACTCTACGACTTATAATCCGAAATTTCATCAACTCGACAATTCATCACCCATCATTAAGCTTAGTCTTAGGCTTAGGCTTATGAATATGCTTAGGCTTATACTTAGATTTATTTATAGGTTTACGACTCAGTTGCGTGACAACTTGTCAGGCGACGAATTATCGCAGATTCGGCCAACATTAACAGATCATTTCAGTAAAATTTGGTCAAATCTTGCGTTTAACAACTAACCCAAAAATAAGGCTTAGGCATGCAACTTGCAGAAGAAAATATCGCATTGTTTGTTTCATTTTATGGTGGCTAACAAATATATAAAATACAACAAAAACAAACAAAATATGTGCAAAAAACAAAAAATGCACAAATCAGGCATACATAGAGTTGCAGTATAATACCAGAATGGGGTTTTGGTATCTTGGTGATCATGAACGATGGCGGAACGAGAAATATATAACGGACGGCGAAGCTGGCAAAGGTTACAAAAAGCAATTTTTACTGTATGCTATATATGTGACAATTTTCTGAAGGAAAAAAACTGTAAGGTAGAAGGATCTTGCCATTTTATCACAAAAAAATTTCTGACGAGAGGGGGGAGCATACGCCCTCTTCCCACCCCTCCTCTGGAAGGGCTAAGGGTAAAAAGGCAAAACATACTATAAGGTAGTAAATTAATTTTTGTCAGTATCCGGGAATAAACAAACGTGGACTTAATAGCAAAATAAGGTTCGCTACTCGAAAAGAAATGTCATGTGTTATATCAAGACATACCTAATATCTGATGGGTTTCTAAATATTGGTTAAGTAGGTAATTTTTTGACGAAAAGATACAAATACGTTAGTTTGTTCAAGAGCGACAAAACAAAGTCGTAATTTAAATTTCATGTCAATTTTAGGAAACTTGAGTTTACAATCGGGATAATTTTTAAAATTCTACTACGATATCGCTGTCATTGACTCCTGTTTGGTAGAATTCTTACAAAAGCTGCAGAATGAAAAATTGTAAACAAATCAACCCCGCCGAAAAATAATACAACTAAAAATTGAGGACAATTTGAATTTTAATCACAAATATTCAGAAAAATAGCCCAAAATTTCTGGACAAATGCTTAATATAACTCTGAAATTTAAAACCGGTGCTAATACTGATTTAAAACAGGGTAAAAACCCGTTTGATCTACTTATAATAGAACCTGAAAGTGGTTTGAGAAACGTACGTACTAGCATTTACAGTTTCAATTGTATCTACCATTTATCACCAGTTAGTAATAGGTTTTAAAGTATGGTAATTCTGAAAGTTGCTAATTTTAAATTTGGAAAACAATTTGCACCAATCAAATATAAAAACGGGGCAAATTTGAACGTTCTCTGTTGACTGCCTCAAAATATAGAAGACCTATCATCAAAGTGCTACAAGTACTTATTTAAGAAGGTTCATGTATAGAACAGGGCTGGAACAGTAGTATATGCATATACCTAAGCCTAAGCCTAAGCCTAAGCGTAAGAATGAGCCTATTCCTAAGGCTAAGCCGAAGCCTAAGCCTAAGCGTAAGGGCGTGCCTATTCCTAAGGCTAAGCCTAAGCTTAAGGAAAAAAATTAGTGTAAAGCTTAACCTGACTCTGTAATAGCTCCTCCGCAAAACGATTCGTCCCTGTTCTATACATGGGCCTTTAAGAATATCGGCAAACAAATTGAGCACTCTTACCAAATCCAATTTCAACCTTCTTGCCAATCCGATATCGAGTTTCAGGAGACGCTCGAGCGGACGACGATTGCCTGCTACGCGACTCGCTGGTTGAAGTCGAGCTACTGGTACTTGCTGACCAAATTGATTTATTTGGCTTGCCGTTTTTAGATGTGACGCCGTAAATTTCATGGCGTGAGTCTAAAAAAAAATTAAGAAGAAAAACGAACGAATATTTCGAGTTATCGTTAATATTTTTGCAGCAAAACTTCGTGAAAAGTGTCGAAGAAAATATTCAAAATACTGTAATTTTTGCTACGGTTTTCATATCAAGTTTACTAAATTTCAAAGGGCGTTTGGCGTTAACCGTTAACTCAAATAAATTGCATAATATATTTTTTCAATCAAAACAATCTCAAATATAACAAGCAGACCCTAAAATGGTCAGGAAGACGGGGTGCGTTACATAAAAATATAGCATATCAGACAAACTAAAGTGTTACTTACCTTTGTCAATTTTTCCTGGATTTCTTTCTGCAAACAAAGGAAATTCAAAATTTACAGGTCACAATATATTTTAAAAACAACACAGGTTAAACATTCAGCACCTCCAGCGTAATTTTCCTGTGTGAAGAATTTTTTTCAAAAATTTCCCATTAAAATTTTAACACATTTACTAGAATGGTTAAAATATCCTAAAACGTATATAAACAACTTACGTGAGTCGTTTTCTGGCGTTCCAAATCGAATAACTTTTTTGCGTTTGTAAGAATCGGCAGCCAGCTGTCGTCCAATTTGGTTTTCGATTGAAGCAGAATCTTAAACAAATTAAACCTTACCTGAAATTAACTTGACATGTCGGATTGTAGCTCTAGAATGGGTGGAAGCAGGGTTTCAACGGAATTAGAATTCCACCTAATCTTCCAGCAACTTTTGGGTTCCGATTCCGATTCAGTCGAAAAAGATGGTTTTTGTTCCCTAAACTCTGCTCCACATAGCGCCTTCGCTCTGTTGCAATATATGATTATTTTAGCCTTAATAAAATTGGAAAAATTTCAAATATGTTTCCGTCACGTTTGATTCCGAGAAACTGCGTTACATTGCGTTGTTGTGCTATAACAAATATAAATACCGCGACCAATGTGTAGAACAGGTGTGTAAAAGTAGTATAAGCAAACTTGTAAGCCTAAGCTTAAGTGTAAGCATAAGCTTACACCTAAAGTCTAAGCGAAACAAATAGTCTCAAGCTTAAGCGTACACTATTGCAGTTCCGAGGAAAAACGTTTCACCCCAGATCGTTACATGCTCCAATCTCAATAATTAAACGACAATTTAGACGTATATTCTGATATAATTTAACTCCCGTCTCTCTATATTAAATATTTACTAAATTTGATCATGTAAATTGAAAACAAAATTACCTGTTATTGGTACTAATCGTTCAGCTTCATTCGGTCGTTTTTCGTCTGCACTACTTGCAACTTTTTCGACCTTATCGTCAACTTCAGTTGCAACTTCGGTTGAAACTTCAGTTATCTTCAAAGTTTTCTCGTCTAAAATACAAACTTTATACAGTTTATACACGAATGCAGAACGCAAATCCTTGATGGTAGGATTTTTCTCGTGAAAAAAAATATTAATAAAAGTGTTGAACAAAACCGAAGGTACAATCGCAAAGATACTTTAGTTTCTTTTTTGGTGACTACGAGCGCTTGTCACAACCCCTGACAGGAATATGCTCAACCCCGGACAGGAATATGCCTAAGGCTTCAGATCCAGTTTTGATCGAAGCTTACGTAAATGCCGCTGTGGAGCTATCAACTCTTTCCAAACCGATGCAATAATTTTGCGTTTACCGTGTTCGTTGTATACTGTAGCGTAACCACGGCTCATGTAAAAGTCAGAGGGGGAACGTTATTCCGTGAACTGGAATAGAGTAAGCTTAAACTTTAGACTAATTTTTGCTTAGGCTTAGGCTTAGGCTTACTCTATTCCAGTTCACGGAATAACGTTCCCCCTCTGACTTTTACATGAGCCGTGGTTATGCTATTCCGTGAACTGGAATAGAGTAAGCTTAAACTTTAGACTAATTTTTGCTTAGGCTTAGGCTTAGGCTTACGTATAAGCTCAGTCTTACGCTTAGGGTTAGGCTTAGGAATATGCTTATAGTATTATTCCGCACCTGTTCTACACATTGGTTATAACCACAAATTAATCAGAGTTAGTAAAAGCACGTGTTAAGCTGTAGGTAAACTTAGAGCAGATAGCATGTGTTAACGGACTGGACCCGCCGCCACAGGGAGTAGGGGGCAGATGACTCGTAGAAAAATTGTGGGCCCCCTCAAGAAATGTCTCAATCTCGCTTGTATGTCGTAGGAAGCAATTGCATGCCCTTTCTAAACATTTTAGTCAATGTGAAAGAAGGTGAGCTGGCAACGGGCCTTACTGTACCGGACCATGGCATGTAAGCTTTCAGGAAGCCCGAACAACCAAAAAAGCAGCACATATCCCTACAAAACGCCTAAACAATCTGGTTTCCTAACCCCTAATTATTTTTGACTCGGTGCTATCATAATTTTTTGTTCCTACTCGTGTTTCCTCGACATATTTTGATTCCTGAATCAAATTTCGTTTCGTTGAATTAAATTCAACTACTTTTTGGCCAACCCCAAATGTTTTGACGAAACCTTTACGATTTCCATCGGTTACCAACGTCATCATTGGATACGGCTCCACCATATCTTCGCTCAACATTTTTTCGTCAGAATTGTCAAATTTTTGAAGCCCTGATTGAATTGGAGACATACCAGATTGTTTGTTTTTTAAGCTGATCTGAGATTTTTCTTGCTGATTGCCGTTGGTACGAGTCAAGTTGGCGAATTTAGTTTTTCCGCTGTCGCCTAGGTTTCCACTGCTGTGAGCGTCTGGCAACCTTGGCCCAGAGGTAAGTTGAAGATTTGCAGTCAGTTTTGGATCACGTCTGCGTAATTGTCGTTTGTTATTTTTTGATTTTCCAGATTTTCTTTCGTTGATATTTTCATTTTGTGCCAATAAATTATTTTCCACACCATGTTTATCTGCAATTTTCTTGTCCTTAGATTTTCTTGAAATTGAATTGCTCGGTAAGGTTCGTTCTTCTGAGAAATTGTTGTGTTCACATTGGGTTAGTTGAGTGACAACTTGACAAAGTTGTTGTTGTTGTTGTTGTTGTTTTTGTTGTTGTTGCTGTTTTTGTTGTTGTTGTTGTTGTGTTTGTTGTTGTTGTTGTTGTTTTTGTTGTTGTTGTTGTTTTTGTTGTTGTTGTTGTTTTTGTTGTTGTTGTTGTTGTTGTTGTTGTTGTTGTGTTTGTTGTTGTTGTTGTTTTTGTTGTTGTTGTTGTTGTTGTTGATGATGATGATGTTGTTGTTGTTGTTGTTGTTGTTGTTGTTGTTGTTGTTGTTGTTGTTGTTGTTGTTGTTGTTGTTGTTGTTGTTGTTGTTGTTGTTGTTGCTGCTGCTGCTGCTGCTGTTGTTGTTGCAGCTGTTGTTGTTGTAATTGTTGTTGTCGTTGCTGATCTTTCTTTAAACTTGCTCTATCTTCTCGCGTCGAGATAACTACTAACCCAGTGTGTGGTTTAGTGACATTTAGCGAGCGTTTCACTTGCGCTTGCGGAGCCGGTCGTTGCTTTTTCTCACGCCATGATAAGCCGTGCTGATGCATTGTCAAATTTTTCTCACGCTGCGAAAATACGTGCTGATCCATTGGCAATTTTTTCTCATGCTGTGGTGAAACGTGCCGATCCATTGAAGATATTTTCCCACGTTGCGACGAGACGTGTTGATTCAATCGATTTGTGTTCCCACGCTGCGACGAGAGTTGTTGATTCAATCGATTTGTGTTCCCACGCTGCACTGAAACGAGTCGGTCTGACTGGCGTTTTGTCTCATGTCTCGGCGAAAGATGGTTTCCAGCCGACTTTGTAGTTTTATGAATAACAATAAATGCTGGCATCGGTGACTGAGATTGCAACGGTTTGGTTTTCTGCACTCGTTGAAGTCGTTTTCTTCTTCCAACCGGTCGGCCTGGTTTGCTGTTGCGGTGCCATACACCAACAACAGGACCAGACCGTTGAGGAAGCCGGGAAAGATCTTTCGGAGTTACTTTGACCGGTTTGTACGGCTTGAATGTGCGCCGACTAAAGTGATCGAAATGTGGTCGTGACGAATTACGGTATTTCGGTTTTGCTAAATTTACGCGAATGGGTATTATTTGCGGTTGCAATTGCTTGTAAACTGAAACAGACTAAATATTAAATTGTGAAAAAAAATGCGGCGAGAACAATAAAAATATGTTTAGTTCCCCCCTAGCAACGTGAGCTGGCTACGGGCCTGAAAGATCAGGGGCCGAACGTTTTCCTGCAAGACCGCAAAAAAGTTATTTTTAAACTTGTGTAACACAGCACCCAATTGCCAGCAACTTGTGATAACCAAGAGCACAGAACTTAAATTATTGAACTAATTAACATACGTTTTGCAATTGTGCGCTCTTTCAGCAGTGCTCATCTTGAAATCTATACTTGTTCATACTGTACTTAAAAATGCAACGCTAAATTGGCAATTAGGTTTTGTACTATGAAAAATAATCAGCCAATAAGCAAACGATGGTTAATATTCGCAGTTAGCTGTTAGATATGATGCGAAAAGCATTAATAAAGCGGCCCATGTAAAGATCAGGGGCGGAACGTTTTTCTGAGCGACTGCAATAGAGTAAGCTTAAGCTTTAGACTAATTTTTTTTGCTTTTGTTAGGCTTAGGCTGAGGTTTAGGTTTATGAATATGCACATTTTTGCGCTTAGGCTAAAGCTTAGGATTACGCTAATAATACTGTTCCGCCCCTGTTCTTTACATTGGCCAATATAGCTAACATAATTATAAAAACAATTAAATGTACTACTAAAGAATGCAATACTTGGAATTGGTGGAGAATCAGAATTGCTGGCTTTCTCAGATCCATGATGTTTGTTTTTCGATTCGATCTTGGTAGGTCTGTTGAAAAAAATCGAGAAAATACAATAAATATAATACCGCTGTTATTTTTTTAAAAATGTTTTCAAACAGCGAATTGTGACATTTTCACAGCAATTGTTTTAATACAAATTCTGTGAACTATTAGGACCCCAAGAATAGCAAGGGCCTATAATGACTCCTAATAGAAGTTCGTATGGCACCAAACGTTCCAGTTATGCTGCTCAACCCCACTACTATTGGTGAGGTCGATTTTATATTCAACACACGTTTAACGGGGCAGGATCAGACAAAAGTGTAACACACGGTGTTTTCATTCACTGTAAATGTTAGTTAGTTGATTTTAACTCAAATTAAGTTGAATCACTCAATCTGAGTTAGGACAATCAGAAATCAAAATTTCGAGTTGCTCAACCAGAGTCAACTCAACTCAGAGTGAGAATCAGCTCAGCTCAGAATGAGTTAATTACTAAATTTTAATTCAGAAATAACATAATCGCTAGCTGAATTGATTAATCAACTCATTGGAATTTACAGTGTTCTTTTCCATATACAGAAATGTACCCAGTTGCATAATTGTGTATAAAGGGTGATTTTCGATTCTTGGTAAACAGCAATTTTTACTCACAATGACTGCAACTATAAAACTGGGAAATGAGCTAGAAATAAGGGTGGATCCAACATTAAAATTGTTGCAGTTGAGCAGCTAAAAAGCGATGCCTACTAAACTGAACTTTATACAGAGTTGGACATGGGACATTGGGACATGAATCATTGGTAAAATTTTTAGAAAATTTCATACGTCACTATCATCTGGGGTCATGGATTCAGAGGTAGATTTTGCGGGTAAACGCGGGTCGGGTGAAAAATTTCAGTCGCCGGAATACCCGTGAGTAAAACTTGGTATCATCGGGTAAAAAAATTGACGCTTTCACTCGTGCCACACTTTTAAGAATCCACGTGCAAAACATACGTTATTAAATGTGAGGTAGTAAGTGAACATTGAAAAAGCAAAAGTTCTGTGGTCGATTTCGTTGTGTATGAGTAAAGCGCGGGTCGGTTAAAAACTCTTTACCCACATCCCACTCTGCATGAATTTACCATTGTGACCGATTTCATTTCAGTATCATAATGCTCATGCGTAAATTTAGCATTGTTTATTTCTGCAATAATTAAGAAAAATTATAAAACTGTAAATGGTGGAAATGGAAACACATACAAAAATGCTCGGCTGTTGTACACTTACCCCTTCATCCGCTTCAAGCTAAACCTCTTTCTTGTGTTCAGACTTAAATTTAGATTTATGCAAAAAGGCGCTGCTCTTGTTAATTGCTTCCCACCGTACGTTAAAAATTAAAGCTTAGCCAGGTATACGTTCAGTTGCTTTGGTTTAGGCAAACCTTTTCTTTAACCCTAAGCCTGAGCTTACACCTAAGTTTACGCCTGCGTGGGAAAGTGTATAAGAGACATATTGTGGTGAAGTGGGGAGGCAAGCCACCCCCCCTTATAAAACTTTACTGCGCTATTGACGGGTACGAATGCTATGAGTGTTTTGTCTACCCGGCATTATTGGTGGATTGCACATTTAACGAAAAATTTTGTTGGTGCGTCAATGTTCAGATAGCCAAACGCACGGGATGTGCTTACTCGCAGTGAAGGAAAATCTTGCTGGGTTTGTACGTGTTAGATGCCAGTCGGGGTTTTCGTTTGCTTTGAGTTTAAGGCAGAATTTGTTAACTGTGGCCTTATCTATAAGGGGAACAGAAACCTCATAAAAACACCAACTGGAACAGGGGCCTGCGCTGTTAGTGACCCATGTAACGCATCAGGGGTAAAGTGGTCTTTCGTGGAAGTAGAAAAAGTAAGCTTAAGCTTGCTTAAGCTTTAGAATAGACTTTTGCTGGGGCTTAGGCTTAGGAATTTGCCATACTGCTGTTACCGCATTGTTCTATGCGTTGGCCCTATTTTTTGTGTGACTTTGCTAACTTTTGGATATGTATGTTGCGAGGTTCCCTTAGTAATTTGGTAAGTGTCTGCTGGTCCCCCTTTTTCGTTTGAAGATTTGTATGAGTATATATCAAGGAATGTGTATAAATCTGAAGGTATGTATGTTGTTGTAATTTATATTTATGTGTGTAACTTTGGTGCAAGTGGAGCGTTTGCAGCCTATAGGTTGTTGTTGATGATGATGGTGGAAGGCACTGGGGTTTAAAAAACTGGCTTGGGTATAAATGTAAATTGTAATGCGCATGTATTTTGAATATTGTTTGCAGTGCCATAAGCATGTTTGAGTGAAATTTTAGGGGTTAGAGTAAACCACTTCAAGGCTTCTCACGCGCATGTAGTGGTGCAAACTCTGGTTGGTTAGTTGACTGCAATTCGCTTCAAACTTGTTAGTTGACCTTTGTTTTGCAAGCATTTGACCCCTATACGCTCTACTACAGTGCTGCTATATGACAGCGCTTGAGTGCTCAGTGAAGTGAATGTTTAGTCTAAGGTGAAAAACTATGCACTCTTGTAAGAGAGGAAGCTACATAGGCGTTGGTGTGGGGCCTACAGTTTTTTTTTCGATTTTGCACGATTTAATTTGTTAGATTGCGAAATATATCGGCTACGAGCTGCATATTTTTTGTTGAATGTACACATGCATTGCGCGAGAAATTCCGAACTTAACGGATGTCTGTTTAGCATGGGCTTGACTAAAACTGTATTATTCGATTTAGGCCGATCCTTTGTAGTTTCGGGATTGTAAATTTATTTCAGGGGAACGGCAAGTCTAATTGCGAACTTAGTATACAGGTGGAACTAGTTTTTTCAACCTAGATATTCAGTGTCCTCTTTCTAATTCGTTCGGGCAGAGCTAATTCTGGGTATTGGTGAATCACTGAGCCAGCGCTGCGGAGCCAAAACATTTGTATTTCGTGGAAATATACACTTTTAAAGGACAAATATGTTTTGAAATCTTGAAAACTTAGTCTAAACAGCAAAATCCTCAGATTTTAAGTGATTTTTAAGTTCAAATTTTGGTTGAAAAACTTGACTTACTTAACAATTGATCATACTTCTGGAATTTCTGTCTGAATTAACTGAGGAAACTTAGATTTGCTCGTGTAAAACTTATAAATTTTCAAAATCGTTAGGATATTTTGGGTGTTTTTGCATCTCTGAAATAATTTCGAGAATTATTCTGACCTTTCAATCAGAGCCTATATAAACCCAGAGTAAAACTACTTCGGGGCAGTTATTCAGGTGTGGGTATGAGCAAGTGCTGCCCGAATTTTTAATCTGTTTCACCGATTGGTTTAAGCTGTGTGCTTCTAATTGTTTGAGTTTGGCGCTACGCCGTGATTTTTTTTCAATTACGCGAAAGGACAGAGGTAGTCCTATATTTTCTGACAATCTAGTAGTGTGATAAGCGTTTCTTGGTTATACTGCCCGCTTAAAGTAATAAGCGTAGTTTCCGGTGCATAGAGGTGCGTCCAAGGAAATTTTTGGTTGACAGCAGATTTTGTTTGGGATATTTTTGGTTGAGATTAGAAGTAATTGCGCATGGCGAATCATTGTACAATCCTTCTATAGGAGCCTTAAACTTCTTTTTCTAGATTTTTTTGTACTTATGTACAGCAACTTTCTGTGAATACAAATACTAGCATTGCGCGCCGACGTACATTTGTTGCGATCCTTTGAAAAATATTGAGAATTGTTTGAATATAATTTGGTGGTATATTTAGCTCGTTTTTTTGGAATATTGACCACATAGAGGGCTATTTGGTGCATGTACGATATTTAAGGGGAGTGTTAGCGTGAATCGCTAGATAAGAGTATTATACATATTGTGTAAGTATTGACGATTCAGTGATCAATCCCAGTTGGGGG
Source organism: Enoplolaimus lenunculus (assembly GCA_030248215.1). Classification (NCBI taxonomy): domain Eukaryota; kingdom Metazoa; phylum Nematoda; class Enoplea; order Enoplida; family Thoracostomopsidae; genus Enoplolaimus; species Enoplolaimus lenunculus. The sequence continues at coordinate 126,982 of JASANG010002066.1, forward strand.
CCAATTTCGTTTCGAGTTTACCGATTGATATATCGGTATACCTTCGGGTATCAAAGCTATCTGTGATAATTATCAGTTGAGTTGTGTACGTATTCCATTTTGGGCGTGGGAGGATTTATTAGTGTGAATTATTTTGGGGCGTACTGTAGGTATTTAGTTGACAAATTTGAGGTGTGCTCGTGTTTAGTAACTACGATTGCTTGAAGGCGTTCCCTGGAGTGCCGACTGGCGATCGTAAACGTTACATTTGGAGGTCCCACCGAGATCCAATTTTCTTAACTGGTAAACGAAGTCTGATTTCTGGTCCTAGTTCAGTGTCAATCTTTTCTCCCACATAAGAACTTGCCTTGAAATTTCTGAAAATTACGGCGCGATACCAATTACGTAGTACGGGTGTCTTAGAATCCAGTGACGACGATTCTGAATTTTCCGAACCTCTTGACAGTAACTCTCACCTCGTTTTACGAAACCCAGATATGGAGAATATAACCAGAAACATAGCACAGCTGGATGCTGTTGTAAAAGATCTTGCTAATCAGGTAGATGATGGCTTGAAGGGATTAAGTGATGATTTTGACTTAATTTCCCAACGTGTGCGTTTAGGCACAGAACCTGATTTGGCAATAACGTTTTTTCGTGGTGATTTAACTGGGTCCGATTTTAAGAGTTGGATTGAAACTTTTAATACTTATTGTAACGCCCGGTTGATTGATGATGATATGAAACTTAAGGTGTTGCCTGCTTACTTAAAAGACCGTGCTAAGGATGCTTATGAACGAGTGCCAGAGCATTCTAAGCGTCGTTTGACAGATCTAATACCGGCCTTAGAGGCTCAGTTGACAACACCTGAGTGGACTATGTATCATGAAGCTGCTCTAGAGCAGCGACGTCAGTTACCTGGAGAAAGTGTTGCTGCCTACTTAAAGGCTATTAAGAACGCGTGCAAAAGCGTTTACCCTAATTTGGATAACGCCTCGTTTGACCGCAGAGTCATACACAGATTTTTTGGAGGGTTACTTCCTACCGAAGCTAAGCTCGAAGTTTTTCGGGATATGCCTAAAACACTTAAGGAAGCCGAAGACTTAGCACAGCGCTTAGACATGCAGTCTCTACTCTGCGGGCAACCGATAGGTGTTGCTCCATTGAATATTTCCGTGCCTGCTCCCAAGCAGACCTTGCATACACTCGCTCGAGGTGTTCAGCTGCTCGCAAATAATCAAAAGCAGCTTATACAGGACATGCGTAGAAATACATTTAGAAATTCGGAACAACGAAATATGATGCAGGTGCTGGATAGAAGTCGAATTCCACCTAATAGAGCCCCAGCAAACCGAAATTTTCCAAATACCCGTTCTAATTTCAATAACAATTTTTCACCACGTGGCCCAAAATGCTATAACTGCGGAAAAATCGGGCATTTAGCTGCGGCATGTTTGCTACGAAATGGCAATTTCTCTAGGAATAATAACCAACCACGACCTGCAAATTACTTTGGCCGCCCTGCGTATCGAAATAGTTTTCCCAGTAACAATTTTAGTCGACCCATGCGGCCTAATATTCCTAACCTGCCTGCATTACCGCCTGCACCGTCGGATAAAGCTGTTGTAGCCACCACTTTAGTATCTCGAGATTCTAAGGCTGTTGATTCTAACTGTGCTTCTATGCAAGAAATTGTTCGCCTTAAGAAAGAAGTAGACACTTTACGTAGTCAGAATGCCCTTTTGGTAGAGAAATCGTTCCCAAAGTTTGTTGGGTTAATACAGTCTAAACAAAGCGTCTCAAATCAGTTTACCCAAACGGAGACTAATTGTTTAAACCGAAATAGTGATGAAGATAGGGATTTTCCAGCACGTACTAAGAGGGTGAAAGTGTTATCTGGTTCTAAGATATTGCGACCCAAACCGTGGAACATTTGGGTCTGCAGCATACTCGCTCTAGTTTTTACCTTTGCTGTTACTGTGGATACGAGCTTAATGCGCACTTTACACCAGTTGCACCCAAAAATTTTTCCCTCGTGTGGAGTCGGACTTATACCTGAGGGATTGGTCTTAACTGCTAGCGAGTCCATTTACCTTCCGGTTGTAGTACATACTGGCCAGGATTTCGTTAAGCCATGCTCACCACTGGTATTTCAAGGTGGCATACCTACCTTGTGTAATTGTACGGGTCAGCAAGTTTTGTTTCATGAAATTAAGCGCCAGGCTTTAGCAGAATTAGCTAACAACTATGAAGAGACTGTAGACCCTGTATTTTACGAAGAGTTGATGAGAAGTATATGTGAGGAGAAACCATTTACCTGTAGTGTCGTTACTACCGGGCGTAATCGCCGGTTTGTTCCTCTGCTTTTAACTGGATTAACATCGATTATGGGAACTGGTCTGGGTATTGCCAATAGCATTAAGATTGCGCATTTAGAACCAAAAATAGTGGCCTTACAGCGCGGAGTCCAACTTTTGAACGATCAGATTGGAGAAAATTTAGAGGCCATACATAAACTTAACATCAATCAACAGAGGGTATTTGCAATTACGCATGAGATCCAAAAGTACGTGGAACAAACTCGCATTACTATGACGTGCAGTTTAACTGAAGCAGTTTCATTTTCACATTTTATTTCTCAATCGAATCAATTCATAAATGGGGTGCGCAAAGTCTTAGGCTTTAATAGTTGCTAGCGATAGTGGACGTTTATCGACAACTATAATGACTGCGCCCCAAGTTAAGCAACTCGTTATGAAAGAACCTGCTTTGAAAGAGACTGTTTATATTCATGATCCAGGACTATTTTATCATTTTGTCAAGGTATATCCGGTGCTAATAGACATTCGAGAAACTAAATTTGGGGTAATCCTAGAAATCCCGCGCATAACAATAAAGAATGTATTGCCGCTCATGCGTGTTATAAATGTTGGGTTCAATATTCCCTCAAAACACGCTATTGCACGTTTTGCCCTACCAAAATTTGTTACGTACGATCGAATGTTTAGTAAGGGGTTTTACCACGAAATAAAGTCGAAAGACTGTGATCAACGTACCGGTCTATGGTATTGCGGGCTAGAAGCCTTGCCTACTAGTGAGGCAGATAGTTGTTTTAGAGACATGCATCAAGCAAGTCTAAGCAATGCTAGTTGTGCAATTGAAGTTAAGCAAATGTCAGTGGGGACTCATATTGAAACAACGCGTTCAGGTGTATTGGTGCGTACCTCCCAAGCTTACGTTAAAGTCACGCGAGGTCAGACATTGGCTCCAATGTCTAATGTTCAAACCATACGAGTGCCTGAGCACTGTGTTATATTTTTTCCATTTGTAAACTTTAGCATGCTTATTGTTGGAGATCGAGTTGTACAGTCAAGTTCTCGACCAGCCGTAAAATTTGAGATTGTACCCGAGATTAAATATAACTTTTCTGTACATCAAGACATGGTCCCGCCCCCAGTATGGGGTAGTCTAGATACTGTTGAGTATCAGTCTAATTTGTCCCGTCAGCGATTAAGGAGGGAGCTGCTGCACCTAACAACAAGTCCTGATCTTAATTTACCGTACAGTGATTTGCTGAGCTATGTAACTGTGGGTGTACTTATTGTAATAATAAGCATATGTATTATCTACGTGCGGTGTGGCGGCTGTTTTAAATACTTATGCTGTTGTAGTAAGGAAAGCGCAAGCGATCAGTCATTGCCTGCTCGGGCGGTATATATGCCCCAACATACTGAAACTTTTGTGTTACCAGAACGTTCAACCTCGAGTATTCTATCCGGAAAACGGAAACGAACTTTAAAATTTTCAACAAATCTTTCCCCAAGTCATGAGTCGGAGACGGTTTTGACTATAAACCGCTCGCCCTCGGATATTGAAATTTGCATAGATGATATGCGTGTGAGGGCTGTCATTGATACTGGAAGTAACATTACAGTTATGTCCGCAGAAACTTTTCGTAAGTTAAATAAACCCGAATCTGTTCTAGTCCCAGTGCCGGCTACCACTGCTGTTGGAGTTACTGGTCATGCATTGCCTCTGAAAGGCGCTGTGAAAGTAGACGTGGAGATAGGTTCTAAATCTCTTCCTTTCCACGTGTATGTGTCGGACGAGTGCGCCCATCCAGCGATACTGGGGGTTGATTTGTTAAGACAATTTGGTACTGTTTGTCTAAATTATGAAACGGGATTTGTTAAGCTTGGTAAAATGCAGCTAAAAATGGGTTATGATTCTAGTCATCGCGTGCTACTGCCGGATACCACCCTTATCCCATCGCGCTCCGAAGTAATCATACCGTGTTCTGTAAATGGGTTCGAATGTGAAGGGGACTTGTATTTCGAACCAAATTTGAATCTTAGTAAAGTATACGGTCTAAATGCTGTTGAGTTAATAGTAAGTAACGC